>OMNN01097265.1:17961-32660 GCA_900302755.1 Chromis chromis
TCATGTTTTTGCCAAGAGGGTAGTAATAATAGTTTTATTTAAAAACAAAAGTATAAGTTACTGAAAGCTTACAATATACAAAATATTTCTGATAAAAAAAGTTTCTTTAAACAGAAAATACAATAAATTTTCTTGGTAAAGTTAAAGTTAATTTACCTAAAATTGAAAAGTAGAGGACCCAGGAGTGAACCCTGTGGAACTCCACAGAAAAACACTTAAATGACAAACTTTGTTTTCATAACACAAATTGTTTTCTTACCTAAACCATAATATTTCAATACTACTTAGGCTTTTAAAAAAAATACTTAAAAAAAATATTTAATACAGATATTTTACGAAACACACGCAAACAACATTTTAGGTCACTCACAGATTTTTTAAAATGCCTTCTAAAGTGAAGATTTTTTGAAAAACTCCAGTTCATGTGTATCTGTGTGGTCACAGTTTGGGAAACAATGGTGTTAAATATCAGTTCTGGCATGCTCATTGTTGTTTTATGTAATGAACATGTGCCTGAAACAACAACAACAACAATGGCAGTACTTAAAGACATGTACCAGTGTCTTTAAGTTTGGTTAGCAAGATTACAACTTGGCATTGTTGCAGTACTATACACTATATTACTTAATCCACAGCATCTGCAGAAATGATAAAATGACAGTCTCTTCTGGTTTTGATATTTCATTTATGTAGAAAGAGCTAAACTAAAGTGAACTAGCTAAATAATCACAGACGCCATGTTTAAAACATGATATTGACAGTATAAAATAATGATAATACCCGAGTTCTTCTTCAGCAGTGGTTTTAGCTATTTTATTTAGAAGCTGGTTCACTGCAACTAAAGTTATAAGTGTAATAACTGGAGAATACTGTTATTTATTAAAACCTATTAAATATAAGAAGCTTCTCAGCTGCCAAGTTGAAGCAAACAAGACTTTTTAATTTAAAGAGTTATAGCGAACGAGGTCTAACACTCACTAAAATGTTATTTCCAAGTGCTAAACACCACAAAGATAAAAAAAACAAAACGAGAGGAAATAAAGAACATTGTCAGCCGGTTTACTGAGCAGCACAGCAGTCTGCCTCTAAAACGCAGCAGGCTGGCAGTGGCATGTGGTAATTATTAGAATGATTTGTATTCTAGTGTTTGACCTGTCAGCTTGGCTGAAAATCTATTTTATACGGAGCTCTGGAGCTCAAACTCTGAAACTTCGACTTTCTCCTCGATGCTACGAAACTCAGACAAGTTGGGAACAAGTTCAGGACTCGACATTTCCAGACGCAGAACAAATCAGACATTTTCAAGGCTCTTGTAAAAATGTGATTTCCATCAGCTTGTCCCTTATCTTAAGAGCCGTGACATTAGATGCTGAGTCATTTGTGAGTTAGAGACAGCTGAAAGTCATACCTTTTCTGCCTGTCACTGGGATTTGAGCTCTATTACTCAATAGGCCCACGGAGTCACAAACACAAGGTTTCCATCCAGCAGCAGAAACAGCAGTGAGTCAGAATTTATCAGATCAAGACAAGTTGAGCACATTAAGCAACAGTTTGTCCCTCCAGTGTTTCACCACACGGCTACAGGAAAAGATGACCTCACAAATAAGAAGAAATATACAAGTTTTAAATTAGAACTTTGTATTTCATCAGTTTTCTCTTCTTAATGTTGTGAAAGTGATACCAGCTTTCCTTACAGCGCTTCATTTTTGCAGTGGGATCATTTCAATTTCTTACAGATTTCGTTTGTTGACAAAAGCTGTGCGCCTCAATGCTCTCATCAGATTGATAAATGATGGTTAAACATGTGTGCATGTTAGAATCACACAGTTTACATTAAACAAGGCGTTTCAGAAAGAAGCACAAACACATTGCATTTCTACTTAACAGCATAAAAGTGTATTTACAGTGTTTGGCTCTAAATCCATTCATAAATGATGAATTGATATTTCTGCTTTTTATATTCTGCTTGCATGAAATTTATCCAACTTTTTTCAGACGTTTAATGAAAAGTTGTCCCAGAAGCAGATTTGATCCTCTTTCAGCAACCAAATCAGGTTTTTTTTGAGTGAAGCTAAGACCACTTCATACATTTCTTCCACAGAGTGATGTTCTCCTCCCTTATTTTTAGGGGCAGCTGTTCAAAATGTCCTCCTTTCATTCTCTCCCTCTTGGCACAGTCATCATCGATTTAGCCTATAAGCCCTCGCTTGGCACTGAGCGGCTACGCGGGAAGGCTTAAGTGCAAGTGCCAAAATCTGACACTTCCAGTCTCGCTGATACTTTGTCAAGTGATATGAAGAGCTGCTTGTCAACAAAGAAACACTGTCCAACGTCTCTGTCTGCGTGTGAGAGACGGAGGATGGTGCAATTTGTGGCGCTGTGTTGCATCAGTAGACAAAAAAATGGAGAACTTACAACAGCTCAGTGCAGTGGATACTGAGATTTAGCTAACAAGATGCTGAAAACATGCAATAAAACTGTGAACATTGATGGATTTTCAGTATTGTTATTGAGTGAATCAATCACAATATCCTTAACAATGCCTCGATGCTTCTCATTTCTGACTAACTGTTGAGTTCTTTCAGCTACTTTACAAGAGGAAAACACACAGAGAGCTCGCTTCAGTTCACTTTAGTTACCTCTGCTTGACTTTGTTTCAGTTAAAGTCCCTGAAAACCGGTTTTCTGCTCAAATATAATCACTTTCACAAAACAGATTTGTGTCCTGCTTCTCTCAGTGGCGTCAAGCAGCAGTTTTAGATGTTATCAGCCCATTAAATGGCCGTTATCATCACAGAAGATCGCAGTTTGGTTTGACCATTTTGTACGTTTTCAGGGGGAGATTTTGCCAATTGACCCCAAGACATCTCCTACTTTATCAGACACTGTTTACCAATGATCAGAACAGATGATAACGAGCCTTCTGGCCTCCTAGAATGTGAAAGGAGCTTCCTGTTCGCCTGTATATACGGGAGTGATGGGTGAAAACAACAGCTGATAACGTCTGAATCAGTAGCTTGAGCTGGCGTCATGTGCTTCTGTGCATCAGCAAGGATTTAACAATATTTGAATCTAAACTTCTGAGGTTTACTGCTAATGTTGCAATGTGAGCAGCACCAGCTAAATCTGACTAAACCAGTCCTGAAGAAGCAGATTTGACTGTTAAACTAAACTAAATAATTCAGTAAGGCTTACTTTCTCCCCAAAAAATAAAGGAAAAGAACAAATAAAAATGATAATAATAGAAAAAATGACTTTTATTTAGCTTTAGCTGTGGTTGAGAAGTGATTCACTTTCTCTCCTTAAAAAGAAGCACATTTCTGCACCGTGTCATCATGCCGTGCTAAACATCCAAACTGAAACAGCTTTCAAGAATTACAGGAAGATGTTTGGATACGCGTTTCACACAAGAACAACTGCAAATAGCGCCTCCGATTTAATTCCAGCACAATAGTTGTCTGGTTTCTTCTCCTCGTAGTTTGCTCGGTGTTCATCAAAAAAAAAAAAATTAGCAATTAAATTAAACTGGGACTCGAGCGAATCAGAGTGGATGAACACAGCAAGTGGAAGCAAATGGGAAAGTGAGAGTATCAGGGCCTAAAGGTCAAACAGAGTGTGATCAGTGACCCGGAGCTGTTAGCAGGAGGCGGCTACACATTTAGGGAGGGGAGTGTGTGTGTGTGTGTGTGTGTGTGTGAGTGTGTGAGTGTGTGTGTGTGTGTGTGTAGACTTCTATTACTTGTGTTGTGTGGACGTAAATTTGTGTTAAATCTAAGGATGAGGGTTAGGCAGCTGTTAATTTTGCAGGAAGTGAATGAAAGTCAATGTAATGTCGTCTTAGCTGATGGAAGCACGACACTATAAAGAGGCTTTAATATAAGAGATGCAGTGAGATGTTTGTGTCTGTAGTGAGTTTGCAAACAGAAACCGTGCGTTTATGTGACAGATAAGGCATTATCGCCGGCCTTTTCAAACGTGCTGCGACCGGCCCGAGACGCCGACACGGCAATTACAACGCAGCGGCTATCAGGGGTCAGAGAACGGCGGGGTCACTTCGGTTGACTTCTGAGGACCCGAGCTGTTAATTAGTGAGAGAGAAACGTCGCGGCCACCGGCTGTTATTTTATTACACGTTCCAGCAGGATGTTCACTTGTGCTATGCAGAGGTTACTTAGCTTCCTTTAAAGTTTGACATTTATACACCAGAAAGCTGTTGCAACACACCAAACACTCAGGACAAGACGCCTCTGCGCTTATTTACTGCTTAATTAGAGTTTAAATAGTGAAGTTTTGGAAAGTAAAGTCATGCAGTTATGTATTGTGTACTTTAAAGTTGTTGATTAAACCCCCTAAAAGCTCATCTATGTGAATCAAAGTTACACATTTACAGTTTTTTCCATTATAATAATCATTTCCTGCCTTAAAATGGTTAAATTTAACTCTTTCTTTCTCCAGAATGTGCAGATTTATGAAGGTAAAAACTTGATTTTAATTGGTTTTGGTCACATGCAGCATCATGGAATGAAGACATGATGTATTGTACACAGCGACAAAGTGGGATTTACTTGCCCAGGAATATTTTTTGCAAAAGTCAGAATTAAGAGAATTAAGCAAAAGAGGATAAAAAAAAAAACTGGGCTTGTTAGATGATAATTTCATTTTATAATGTATAAATAGATTCATTCAGCAGCAGCACACTTGTATTAAAACTAAACAACAATCTGAAGAGGATTAAGAGTTTGATGAAGAAGTCACTCCTACTTTAATGGAGTTTACTGGATTGAAAACGGGGATTTTTCTGAGATCAAAATGAAATCAAGGGTGCATCTGTTTCAGTAAACTTGCAGTCAAAACTTCACACCTTTCTCTGGGTATTAATGGATTAAAAAACATTGAATATTTTGCTTCAAGTTGAAAAATGAAGTAAACAGAAGATTGAAAATGTGATATGCTTGGATGAAAAATGGAGATTTAACAGGTTTATGCTAGATTTTGAAGATAAAATGTCTTATTTGCAATGTTGTATGTATTGTGCTCATCACTAATAGTTTATATATAACTTCTACAGAATCTATTTTATGCTGCTGTTATGTTTATCTTGCAAATATGTTGATTTATAAGCCACTAGTTGTCCCAACTCCGTAGAAAGAAACCAAAATACTGGGTCAACAAGGCTTACAGAGTCCTACAATGTGTTTTAAGTTCAACCACTGTTGGTTCATTGAGGCCTTTTTTTAACAACAAGCTCAACGTCACACATCTGTGCAGAACACACAGGCAGCATGTTAATACGCGGCTCTCCGTTTGTGATTTCGTCTATCTGCCGGCCGGCTTGTGAATGCTCATTTGTTTTCTGCTGTTAAACTGAGGCGACGACACAAAACACAGATCAAAGATTGCATGTAAGCTAAGCCGCTTGGATTCCAGCCATCGTATTAAGATAATCTGCTGATATTTGTTCTCATTTGTGGCAGGACAGGAGTGAAAAAAAGAGCACCGAAGATGCAGGGGATGATATTTCTGTTGCACGATGTAACAAACGTAATACCTGCCAATGATGTGATCATTTTGGCCATTTTAAATGTAATAAAGCCAATAACGTAATAACCTGTCAATAATGTAATAATGTTTCTGAACCAATAACGTACATAACACTCTTCTGTTGTTGTTTTTTTACATTTGTAAATGAGTGTTCATGTTCTGTGTTGTTTATTGGAGTTAAGTGCCATTACAGTGCCAGTCCAGTTGTTTAAATACAGTTTGAAGTGGCTAAATTATTGGCTAAATGTTCTTACGTTATTGGCTGCTACCTTTCACCACAAGACTCCTATTTTGCAGGGTTTGCTTGGAACTTTGTATAAAAAAAAGTGAAATACATGCACATTATGAATCTTCCGTACGCTGCACCAAAGGATACAATTTCTTGTGTAACATACTAACTTTTCAGTTGAACAAACACCAGCATTACCAGAGTGGAGGGTTTGATTTGTGCGCGTTTATCTGCAGCGCACTTTAACCGAAGTCATCCAGCAAACTGGCAGATATGAGCAGTATTTACCGCGTGTATGTGGTTATATCTCAAAATGCTACATGGCAATAATCCTCACAGTCCACACGCTGCAGGAAAAAAGCCATCCAACACCGTTTTTTTTAATAAAAAATACCACACTGCAACACTCCCATTACCAATAACCTCAGCAAACACACTCTTTCTTCACATGGCCAACCCCGCTATCACTGTATTTACATTACCCAAAATAAATGACCCTAATCGAGTGCGGCCTGCAGTTCCTAAATCACCGAAAACAGCCATTGCAGCCTGACAACATGTTCAATTTTCCAGCCGCCTCACCTCATTTTTATTCTACATGCAATGTCCAGTGTCATGGAGCAGCGGTTTCGAGCCCGAGCACGAGGAATGGAAAGGAAAGGAAAGGAAAAAGGAGGAGGGGGGAAAGAGAGGGAGAGAGCAGAGGCCTGCAACGGTTTAAAGCACCATGCATCTTTTCTATCTGACGGACTCCGCTGGTTACCGAGTCGATGGTTCACTGGGCCATGAAGGAGCCGATTTGTTCTCCTCCCCGAGACGAGAGCTCTGGATCCAGCTAGAAGAAAAAAAAGAAAAAAGAAAAAGAATCCATCTTAACAAGTCATTTAATCCGGAGTCGTTTATATTTGTCTTGAAAAATAAAACGTGCAAATGCAGATTTCTTCAGCACATTTACTTCCAAACAAACAGATTACTTTACAGGGCCATTGGAAACTTTCCATTTGATTAAAGCGAATTCTAGGAACAGGCTGCTGAATTAGAAACACACAGAGAGAGAGCAGCAGCTTGTTTGAAGATGAAGTTTTCCAATCAACTGTTGTTCATTTGTGCTGTTTTGAAAGATTTCTAATCGCTAATTAAAACAGGATTTTAAGGACATGAACACTTCTTGTTTTCTGCATGTGGATATAAGAAGCAGAGGTGAAGTTGGTGGACGGAGAAATCATCAGACACCTCGGTCTGAACAGACTCTGATAAAAACAGGGGAGTTTCCTAGAAAGTGCAAACAACTGTGAGAAACCACGTCAATGATCAAAACCAGACATCCTCAGGAAAGACTTCAGTTTTGGCCTGAAAATAATCAGCTGAAGATATGTGATGAGAACATAAATTCACAACTTCGTTTCAAGAAAAGAGCATTTTACTGGAAGTGTTTAAAAGCTGAGGAGATGATATTTATTAAAGAACAGTAAGAAACATTAACCCTATGAGCACTAGAGGCTGTTTTAGGGGATTTCCTCTACATGAACTAGTAAATCCTTATCTCAGTCATTATAATGGACAACCATACATGCTGTATGTTGCTTTAAGAGCAGTTTGACTATCCAAATCTTCCATAATTTAGCAAGATATCTACAGATCTTTAATCTTAGCCTTTATTTGTTATGTTTCGACATGTATCTCACCATAAAATCCTGGCAATAGTTACATCTTTTCATAACTTTGTAGATTTTTTTGGAATCTGGCAAAAACACAACCATGATGGAGGGAAAATATGTGCTTTGAGCCGAGTGAAAATACATATCATTATTTTATTCAGTGTAGTGTTAACATACAGTAGTCTACTTACAGAGCTGCCAAACCAGGCAAATGTTTGCCCCCACCCCATAACAAGGGGCCCCCAGGAGCCACTTTGCCCAGTGGCCCCCCAGAGTCTAGGCTCACCACTGCTGAATTACACCCTGGTGACCTTTTGACCACAGCTTTTGATCAATGTATAGAAAAGCAAATCCATTATCTTGTCTGTAGTTTTCATACAGATGTCAGCACTATGTTGGAGATTCTCTTTGTGCACATAAAAACAACTATTATGGGGTGATTTCTGCTGTTGTTGTTTTTTTATATGCAGGATTATGAAATGGTAGGGACTTCTTTACCATCACTATTTTTATTTAACTTATTAGTACTAATCACAAGTTGCACAAATTGTGTTTATGATCTGTGTAGAAACCAATAACGTAATAATTTGCCAATAATGTAATAAAGTTTTTGAGCCAATAACGTACATAACTACTACTGTTTTTTTTACATTTGTAAATGAGTGTTCATGTTCTATGTTGTATATTGGAGTTAAGTGCCATTATAGAGCCAGTCCAGTTATTTAAATACAGTTTGAAGGGAGGACTGAATCGTTTTTCCTTGAGAAATATTTGAACAAAGTTTGAATTAAATGTTTTCCAAGAAGAAAATGTGGTAAATTCATTTGACAATGCAACATCCAACAGAGACACTGACATGGAATGATGAATTTACATATCTAAGCACATAAACAATATTCTAAAAAAAGATTTTGTACAACAAATAATTCTCAAATTGGCTCTTAAACCATAATTAAGGAGAGTGAGAGCTACATGGGACATATCCTTGATAAATGAATATGATCACTATGACATCCATTAGACCTATTTTTGATGAGTAAACTGCACAAAAACTGCAAAACAATCTTTTATTTCCAAAAAATGCAGTCCTGTTTATGTATTACTACATTATCGGCTGCAGTTATTACATTTTCAAAGGATTTTGGCCATTATTGTAATAACTTCTTACATTATTGGCAAAATGTTATTACATTATTGGCAGGTATTACGTTAATGGCAATTGTTACGTTATTGGTTACTACAGGGTTGTTCCAGTGCATTGAGGCTGGGCCACCACGGGCTCTTAATCAGGTTCCTCGACCCATTTCTTAGCAGTTTTATGTAGGAGTGTGCATCGTCCTGCTGGTAGAGCTCGCTCCCATTGGGGATTGCTGTTGCCATGGTGGGTGAATGTGTTAGGTTCTGCTACAATGCTATTATTACATTATTGGCTGCAGTTATTACATTTTCATTAATGTAATAACCAGCCAACACCGTAATAACTTACATTATTGGCAAAATGTATGTAAGGTAAATACATTATTGGTTGCTACATACAGCAAAACCAAAAAAATTAATTCATATGTATCAGTGAAGCCTTGAATGATTATGTTACAAGCCCTTGCACTGTGCTCTAGAATAATTATGTCCAACACGCCATGGCCCATGGGTGAGATGCCATATTACATGGAGCTCCAATATTGCTAATAAAGAAACATTTTCCTACATGAAAAAAAATAAAATAAAATTTGGTACCCCGAAAAAGATTTTAACAGGCATCAAAGGAAGAATTGATTTTAAATATAGAAATTCATCTTTTAAAAACCAATTTTGTTGTATTTACTCAAACATGAAAGACATTTTTCTTTATCAAACGGTCAGAAATTTGAGGAAAATGTACAAATTTGTGTCAGAAGAGGGCAACAGACTGCATGATTACTGTCATGCACAGTCACCTCCCAAAGGCCCGTTCAGAGCCAGGGTAAACATTGCACTAATTCACTGACAAACTGGGATGGCCTCATGGAAAACATGGCCGTCCCAAAGGCAAACAATCATCCAGAACTGACTGCAGCAGAGAGCCTCAGTGGCCGGACGCTAAACACTGCCATAAAACTGCAAACTGTTCCTGACTTATAAGCGAGCGTATCAGTCTGTCTCTTGGAGGGCAGATCATGTACAAATGATTGAGTGAGCACTTCATTTTCAGCTTTAATAGTCCAGTAGGTGACAGACAACCTCAGCTGACTCAGATGATTATGTAAAATGTGATACATGCATTTAAAAACACCACCAACTTCAGCTGTAACAGGTAAAAACTGTGCATTTGTTTAAATCTACAAAGACCGCAGCCTGTGTGTTCAGCTGTGTCATATCTTAGAATCAAGACAAGAAGAAGAAGTCATGAGGAATAAAAAACCCCAAGATTGCAGAGACAATATGTTTTGTTAAGGTGCTGTACCTCCTTGAAATTGAATTCCATGCAAAACTAAAGCAGCCAGTGACTCCTATAAGCATATCACACACAATAGGGAACCTATTTTAGCGAAAACAAATGGATTTATGCTGATTAAACCCAGGAGAAGTGATGTAATAAGATTTATGAAGCGAACACGCAGTGCATGCCCAGCTCAGCCCTCAGCACTTTCACTTTATCACATTAGACCCTCCTCTTCTATGAGGATATTAATAAGCAAAAGTGCCTCTTCTGGAAAAACAAAAAAGACATTGAAAGTGCATTAGCCGCTGATATAGTATTGAAATTTAAAAATTAAATGAAACACCTCCCCTTGCATGTGGATGTGATAAAAACAGTGCGACCAAAGCATTGTTCAGGATTTAGTTCTTGTGTTTTGTAATAAAAAGAGAGTCTCTGGGGTCCCGACATCTCAGAACTGATTACTGATTTGACTCAGTTCAGTGAGAGTGTGCAGGAATGCTCAAAACAGCATCATATATCCAAGATGACACTGATTCCCCGAGCTTCATGCCTCAGAGCTCCTCTGCTTCATTTCGGGATGGTCTCGGGAACCAACCCCAAAAAATACACTCCCACACAACTAAAGTGCATTCTAATTTATGTTGTGAAGGAAATATATTTCCTTCCCGGAAGGTAAGACTATGATGTAGTAGGAAATGCTCTCAGTTTGTAGGAGTTACAGACTCCTTATTAGATTTTGCATTTGCAGAGTTCGTATCCTGTGCGCATTGTCTTGACGAGATGAAAAAGAGCGACGGTAAAGCAATAAAAGTTATGTTGATTTTGGAATATGTCTAAACAAAAAATGCATTTTCCTCAAAACATATTGAAGGACGCAGTTTAGTTGTATAACAGCGCAATTTTCAAGAGACAAGGCTCCGGGAACAAATGGCGAAAAAAGCACATCTACAACTGCAGATACAACTTTCATTTCTTTTTAATTCACACCATTCAGTCCCCTTTCCCAACTCAAGAGTATGTGGTAAACACTCAACTCCACTCTGCTCTGGCATAGCGGTGATAACAAAAAACAAGCATGATGGGAAAGAAGCAGTCTGGCTACCGGTGTACAATCCCAGAGGGAATTACTGTGGATGCAGACAAGCTCACGCTGACAGAATGTAACACCGACAGCTGGTTTGACCCACCACAGTGCTGTCCACCAGAGCTGAGGATGATCTGATTCTCCGGAGGCCGGCAGAGGACGAGCGAAGCCAGTCCGGTCGGCGCTGACTATTATTGACAGCTACTGCAGGAGGCTCAGCTCTCATCCGATGATGGAGCTCGTCTGCTCTCATTCAAATTCAAACCTGCAATGCCGTGATGTGACTACACAGATAAAACGTCCTCTGACAGTGAAATGATGAGTTCAGGGCTGCAGATGACACAAGTTGTTACTGCATGAGTGTTTGTGTGCGTGTGCGTTTGCAGTGTTTACACTCATGCACACATACTTTGATGTATGTGAAATGTGGGCGTACGGAACAAGCACACCACCCGGTAATCTTTACGAGAGAACAAGGAGCAGCAAAGTAGTAATGACTAACTGCTCTAAATATAAAACACTCTGTTGTTCAGCCCTCAAGCAAGGATCTCAACCCGGCAGCTTCAGTAAACATCGAGCCGAGGAGGTATATTTTGTTCCGATTTAAACTGTGCAGACCGGCCTCAGGTAAGGGCATCTGTATGGGGAATACATGAATCATCATGGGGGAAAAAAGGAAAATGTGTAGTTAAACAACCACGAAACACAAAAAATATAAATAAATAAATAAATAAACGCATAAATAAAAGCAGGCTGGTGCCAATGAGAGAAAAACAGGTATAATTTAGCAGCTTGATACCTTCTGTCCCAGATGGAAAAAAAAAACACAATATGACATTTATTTATTTATTTTTCAACTCTTACTTGAAAAATAACCAGTTTCTCAAAACCGCTCTTCCCTTTTGATGATAAATTAGCCGACAGATTGCTTCATCCTCCAGAGACATGGGGCTAATAGTGGTTGGCTTTGTCTCCCTGAGGACGATCTCTAACCCCGGAGTTTACAAACCGTCTCGTCCTGGAGGAGAATATGGAGCTCCAGGTAGCAGCTATTTAGCTAGTGCAGGTGTGGCAATTAGAGCCAAAGTTGTTATTTACACAAAAACACTACAAACAACAAATATCCAGACAGCAAAAGGCATTTTAAAACAGATATTACTAGAATCAACGAAGCAGCATATACATTATCTGATCAGGAAACAATTAAAGCCTAGTAAGTGACCTCTGGGTTCACACATTCAACTCTACTAAAGGGCCGGATGCTGTGGTTTTATGTCCAATGGAGAAAATTGGAATTCCATGCTTATGAAGCAAGTACAAGATGTGTACTTGACTACATGAGAATGGAATACATGTAGTAATGATGACGCACATACAAAAATAAAGCTCAGTTAATTTACACTTCAGGTATATAATAGCAGCATTTACATCAAATAGTGGTTCTACTGTATTGTATTAATTGTAGCACCTAAAGAAAATCAATTTAGCACTTAAACATAGACAGCATTACTTGTGAATTTCCCACTGTGAAATCAAGTAGAGCCAATTATACCATATGGGATTAGACATATTAATTTACATACAGTGTTTTCTTTACACAGACACATATCACATTTAAACCTTCTATTCTTTGTTAAAATAATAACGAGTCCCAAGAATGTGTCTTTAAATTTTCAGCTCAAAATACTGCATAGATGGTTCGTTTCACTATTAATGTGTAAACCCCTTGTTTTAACCCCGCTCCAAATGGGCTGTTTTAGTGTCTGTAGCTGTCCACGGAGTTGAATAAGTGTGTCAGACCAGGACTTTATACTGCTTCTAACTTGCTTAGTGGTCATTTTACATGGAAATATAGCAGAATTCACAGCCCAGTCGTTGGTAATTCATGTGTATGGTGACTTTGTTAGACGACGTCATGGTTATAAAATCAGTACTTCAGCGGTGCAGAATCCCAGCTTGGAAATGACTCTGAAGTGACTGGTGGTTAACATGTAGTTTTCTACAATTTCATTTAGCAGACGCTTTTATCCGAAGCGACGTACATCTGAGAGTAGATACAACACAAGCAAGGATCTAGTCAGGAGAAAACAACCTGGATAAGTGCCATAAAACAAGTTGAAGTCTGATAGGACCTTGGTGCCTACAGGCAGTGCGAGAGGTAATAGGACATTTTTGTTGTTGTTGCAAAGGTGTTCAGTGAAGAGCTGGGTCTTTAGTCTTTTCTTAAAGACTGAGAGGGACTCTGCAGATTGAACGGAGTTTGGTAACTCGTTCCACCACTGGGGAACCACAGAGGAGAAGAGTCTAGCTATTGACCTTGGGCCCTGTTGTGGTGGTTGTATCAAGGGCCTTCTGTTGGCCGAGCGTAGTGAGCGGGAGGGAGTGTAGACCTGGATGAGAGAGTTCAGGTAGGAGGGAGCTGCTTTCATTGTAGGTTTGCAGGCAAGTGTCAGAGTTTTAATGTACGGTGTTTCACTTATGATGTCATACTCATTCAGTTGTCTGAGAAACAGGACCATATGTAAACAGGAGCTTGTTTTGGGAATTTGGCTGCATTGTCAGCCAGTATTTTTGAGCACAGAGAGCAAAAGAGAAGCAAACAGATGTAAACACAGTGCAGTTTAGAAGCAAGGCAAACAATCGAAACACAGTAACCCACTTAGTCCTTATTTATTGCTTTGAAATTATTCTTACTACTATATCTCGGCATTACGACTTCCGTAGAGCTCTGGGCCCGTATTCACAAAGAATCCTAAGGCTAAAAGTAGCTCTTAGTGACGTCACTTCCGCCGATTTTTCTTAGAATTTTCCCTTGGTAAGATAAAAGCTATTCACAAAGCGTCTTAAGCCTTAAGAGAGCTCTTAAGGTGAAAAAATGTTAGGAGTGGTGAGGAGGAGCCTAAGAGTGTCTTAAACAGACAAGATGACGGAGAGACGAGAGGAAGGAGCGTTATTCTCCATAAATGACAGCGATTTAATAACACGCTACCGGCTCGATCGTGCAGAGATAATGTTTGTGGTGGACCTCATCGGGGGTGAGCTTACTTGTCCCACCCAGCGCAGTAACGCAATAATGTCTGAGATGAAAGTCATCACAACACTGCGATACCTGCCACAGGTAAAATGCAGCAGTGTAGCAGTGATGACTTGGGTCTGTCACAACCCTCTGTCGCAGAGTGACCAGTCAGACCATTACGGCGCTTTCAGCCTCGTATCGCTGCGCGATTTGGTCGGTTTACGCTGGATACTCAATCTCTGCTTTCGCTTGGGAGTGCAGCCCGACCAGCGCTTCTCAGCACTTCTCTTCTCGTTGTTTTGGTCATTCTGCCAAATCAAACTGCTTTTTATAAGAACGCCAGCATCACAGGACTGGTTGACAGCAGAGTCTGCGTCCACCATCAATATCAAATACATGAAGTAGTAAAGTTACCAGCACGGACAGTAAACATAACAATAAGCACATCAATATAATATGCATGTGAATGAGGGACGTTCAAACATTTTGAAGCTGTTTCATCATCAGAGTTTCATCATCATGACATAAAATAAATGTCACGATTACACATTTCTTAATACAGTCCAAGTTATGTGATGGTTGATTTTACTGTTCATTCATTGCTAGGAGTCCTTTCCCCTTTTTGTAACAACCAATCACAGCTCTTAGAAGACTGCGTCATACCTAGCAACGGGGTCAACCACGCCTCCTCACTAAGATAAAAGTTTCTGTCCACTCCTTGTTCAGAGTGGCTCTCAGGAGCTTCGGGAATCA
>OMNN01097266.1:9709-27328 GCA_900302755.1 Chromis chromis
CACCCACCCTCTCACCCTTCTCCTGCCCCGCCCTGCTTCCACAACCCCTCCCCCCTCCACCTTTTCCTGCTCCTCTTCCTCCTCGCTCCACCTGTGACACATACATACCCCCCCCTCTCAACCCCACTCATGCCTGATTGGACCCTTTAGCGGTCAGTATTGGCCCACTTTCGCCAGAGTGGGTGACAAAACGCGCCGCAGACTTTCAAACAGAGAGGCCTTTCTCCACTCTATGCCTGAAGCCCTTCCCCTAAAAACTGCACCCCTGTCTTTCTGTTGAGGAGTTTTCAACGTGCACACAGATGCCACTCATGCCATGTTGTGACTCATCTCCAGCCGCGGATGTGTTTTTTACTGCCATGATTGTGCAACATGTCATTGTTAGCATTTTTAGCTTAGCCCCCGAGAGACATTTCCACGACAGCTCGCCCTACAGAACTGGTAATTACCACATGCAAGTGAGTTATTTTGACACATTTTGAAGTAATTTTGATGACCATTCTTTTCCACAATGTAATGTATTTGGAATATTGACATGACAGGGGTTATTTTTGGACTGTTTCATTCAATCTTGAAAGATCTTTTCTTTGTAGTTTACTCAATAAACTTCAAATTCACCATTTTTTTTTCTATTTGCAATTTACATCTGATTATAAGGAATGGCCGCATTGCTTCAAAATGTGTATTTCTGCAATTCTAACATGACAGAGTAATGCATTGCTTATGCATAATTTTTTCCCTTGCACCTCTGCATTTTGTTTTTATTTTTTATTTTTACTGTGCTTATAACCAAAAACAGTCCCACACCTGAGCAAACCTAGCCTCTAGAAACTATTATAATATACTTCTAATTTGCAACAGCAAATACATTTTTGGTAAAAATGTACCAAGCACAATGAAAAAAGAACCATTTATATCGAACATATTAACGAAGCATTTAATTGGCTTTTCGTACAACATCCTCTTGTATTACCTAAAGAATTATGAATGCATTTAAATGTTAAAGTCAAAAATGGATTGAAACGCAGGAGCAAAACCACAATCTTTTCACAAACTTAACCAAAGTGCTTTTGTTATCTAAACCGAACCACATGCAACTCTGTGTTCTATACACCCACAATCAACCCCGGCCACCTCCCTATGGATTCTGTGCAGAACAAGGAATGCAGTGCTTTATTTGCTCCCAATAAAAACACTGCTTGTGCACTCAAAACAAGCAAAGGCAGTGATTTTTTATACCAAACTGATATTTGGAAAAACAAATTAGCGGTATATGAAGGTAATTTCTAGGAGGCAGGATTGAAGTGACACTTGACATGAACTGTTTTGAACATTGTGCAGCTGTGTGAATGCGACACGTCACGCACAGCTGCACATTCATCCACAAACTACCACTGCAGATGCATCTGCGCAGTCGAGAGGTTAAGTGCCTTGTTCGAGGGCATCTCAGCAGCAGGAAAAACTGATTCTTTACTTTTCTCACCCACAACTGACATGTTGGTTCCAAGATTTCATGTTACTGGCTGCAAAATGCTCCCAAAAGTCAACTTTTACTGCAACATTTTAGCCACTCACAGGTCTGTTCCTTTGTTTTTTTGACAGAGAAATTGTAAACAGGAGGAAAGTTATCCATTTAAAACCACTTTACTAGGCAAAATCAAGCAAGTCGTCGCTTGTGAAAATTATTTATTTTTAAAAAGGCGATGGAGAGAGCACCCAGTGCCGGTGGAGGGAATCAAACTTTCCTGTGTGAATATCTCAGTTTAATTGATTCTATTACATGGTCTGCTAACTTGGAAATCGGCACACCCATTTGTCTGGGGTGACAAATTAATCTCTTCCATGTGAGTGAAGAAGAATGGAATGAATTTCAGAAGCCCACCAGACGAATGTTAAAAACACCTCCGTTGATATTCATCCACTGATATTCTTTTTTTGCATGTGTGCATGCTGTTGGAGCAGATTACACAAAAATGCAGATAATTGGACACCATTTTTATATTTGTGAGAGAAAGTGCAGTAATAGACTATTCAAACTCCCCCACACACACACGTGTTGGTGCAAATTCTATGCAACATACAGGTTAATATATTTAAAAAGGTGAATATTTTACTAAAGTGCTTGTGTTTTTTTCAGTATGCCCCATGTTTAGAAGCTCCAAGCACATTACAAATATGAGAAATGTCTGTTTTGTGACTCCCTGCTACAAACTGCCTTCATTTAGGGTTAGGGTTAGGGTTAGGCCTAACCTGAAGAACTCCAACTATTACTACTTTATGAGGACATTGTCTGCAGCCCCAAGCACACTGACTCCCATCTTTAACCACAGTTTTGGCTGTGTTTTGTTGCGGAAAGGAAAGAATAACTTTGAATAATTTCGCCATAAAAATGAATTCACTGGTTTTTAAAGTTTGAAAGTCCTAACTAGGCCCTGCAGGGTTTTTTTTCCCGCACACGGTTGTACAACCGCCATTAGGCCTATTTCTCTACAATTCCCCTCTTAACCTTCCTACATTCGCTCGGCTAATAGGGCCCCGTGGAGATCAAACACAGTGGCAGGACATCAAAAATAAAAGTGAAAGAGACACACACACACACAAAAACAACATAATTCACAGAAGAAGAAAGGCAGACTGAAAAAATGAAGTGTTCTCAGCTTCCCCCCCTCGCTCGCCTAATTCCCTCTAGAAAATATTTACAGGTGACGCAAAGCACAGTCATCAAGCTCTCCAAATGCACACGAGTACATGCAGCTGCGTGGATGTTTATTTTCATACGTCGTCGACAATGACGGACAAACATGACATGTGAGCTTGATGCACAGGCTTTTTTAGAGAATCTACCACCTTTTACTGATGAGGAACGCCAAGAAACACCTTGAAATTCTTCTCAATTTGACTGTTAAACAAGGGAGCGCATCGAAAGGGCTTCTTACCGTCATTCTGTCGGGTTTTTTTTTTTTTTTTTCCCAGGTTTGGTTTGGAAACATAAAAAAAAAAAAAAAAAAAGTTCTCGAATCAAAGCTAAACTTGAGCACGTACAGGATGATGTCAAACGCAAAGCAGCTTCTTCACAAAAGGGAAGAGCTGCTCCAATATACGAACAGATTAGCCTGAATATACAGAATAACCTCCTTTCTGATGACAACCGCTCATATTGCTGATTCAACTGTGCTCTGAATCTGCTGTCATCCCTTTGAATGGATGCCGTCTGCTGTATAGGAGAATTATTTTTGTCCGGGGCTCATCCCTCTGTCATTTTTTTTGCCTGTTTTGTTCTTGTTATGCACCTAAAATGCTTTCGCTGCAACCAAGTCCCGATGCAACACCACGATGCTCCTTCCCTCTCCGGACTCCTGACTTTGATTACGACAAAAATCACGTTCGCCATCGTGCATCCTCATCACCACGACGACACACGACACTGTCAAGAGAGCATATCGACCACTCAAGCTTGTAATGGGTCTCCATTCTTTGTATAATTTGTACAGTGAAGAAGTTTATAAAAGTTTTCTACCCTTCCAGAAATGATTTAGTTTCTGCTGTTCAACTGAATGTCGATGAATTAAAATTTGCAAGCCTTGTTATAAAGTTTGTGTTTTTTTGTGCAACATTTGGGTTTGTTTTACTGTCCAGAAGAGAGAAGAAGAAGAAAAAAACAACAACAACAAACAAACATGTCAATAAAAACTTCAAGTGATGCAATCTGTGTGAAGTTTATGTTCCGTAGCTGGAAGCTAGAAATGTCCAGAACATATGTTTCCTTTAAAAATAACTTACCTCGTTCAGTGGAAGTCCTGGTTTACCACGTTGTCTCTGTTTGTTTGTTCTGTGAGACAAGATTGATGTTTTTATAATATATAAAAAAAAAAGCACAGTATGACTCACATTATGCCCCGAGACATCATTAATGTTGCTATTAATGCGGCTTATGTTGCCTTGACATTAAATTTAGAAAGCTAATTTATTATTCTCTTGATATTGACCAAAGAAGGCCAACACAACTCATTTGATGCTATGTTATTATAGCTCATGGCAGTAATTTGGAGGATACACACACGCACACATACGCACGCACACACACACACACACACACACACAGACACGCTGCATTTTAAATCTAAAACAGGGCGTTCTGAAACCTGATCATTGGCATTTGTGCTTGTTAATCATCAGTTAAACTTTGACAAAAATGCTGTATATACATGATTTTCCCATTCATCCTTCCCTCATCTATAACTACTAGGTCATATTCACACTTTAAGTCCACACAAGAAAAGGCCCTTTACACAAAACAGTACTGAGTCAATGATTTCGCTGCTGTGAGGCAACGTTTTTTTTAACAGCTGCACAGTTGTTCAAAGCTCAGCAATGACTTCCTGTGTGAAATGTGTTTAAAAACATACTTGATATGGACTGGATTTATTTCTCTAGCGGGAGGGTGGATGATTATAACGTCACCTGTGCTGGTCAGGGATTATGTTAGATCATTTGTGAGGCAATATGACAATAGAAAATGAACTCTAGCAGGAGATTGAGGCCCTTTAAAAGCTCAGAATATTGTGGTTTTACATCATGTTTGCAGGATAAAACCTTCATCTGAGGATGTATCATTCACCACACAGTGAAGCTCAAACATCTAAAAAGGAGTATAAATGAGCAAAAAACATTTTTGATTTGATTAGGAATGTTTTTTTTGTTTGCATTTTGTTTTTATTCAATAAAAAGAGAGGACATGGACAGAAAACACTGAGGGTAAAGAGAGAAGTATGATATGTAGCTGGTGTCCTTATGCAGTATCTCTGTGTTATTAGGGTTCTACCTCTGGGACCAAGAATGTCTGCACAAAAATTCCCATCAATCCAGTGCTGTTAAGATGTGATGTAATAAAGAAAATAAAAATCATAAAAATGTATAAATAAATAAATAAATAATAATAATGCTTTACAGACAGGGCAAAAAAGAAAAGAAGAGAGAAGGATACTCAGAAGGAACACTGACAAACAGAAGGCTGGTCAGTCCAAACATGGTGGAAGATTTTCAAAATAAATTAGCACGACACCAACTGAAATTATAAAATGCCACATCCAAGTAAAGGAAAGAACCAGTGGAAAAAAAAGAAAATGGAGTTTACAACCATAAACACAAGGCTAATAATAATAATAATAATAGTAAATAAGTAAAATAAATACATAAATAATTAAATAAATAAAGTCTAGAAGAGAATAAAATGAACAATAAAATAAAAAAAGTTAAAAAAGGCGATAATAATAAATAAAAATAGAAATAAAAACTAAACAACATCACATAAAAGTTTTAAGGTTTTAAGAAGTGATTTTAGAGTGAGAACTTCCTGGTGGATTCAACCATAACAACAACACAATAATTGTGGTAAAAGGTTAATTTAGTCTTTGTGCATTTGTTTGCTTATAACTGTGGCTCAGATAGATATTTAATGGAACTCATTATTGGATACTGTACGCACGCAACAACATACTTGTCTTCTACTGGAACTGCTTCCCACACATGTTACGTATGTTTATGTCTATGTTGCAATTACTTTTAACGACTGTACTTTTGAAATGAATTGTTTCCATCTGTCTAGCTAAGGTTTTTTAAGGTTAGCTGTGCAGGCAGGTTGAACACGTTTTGCTACAGGTGTCAATGTGCTGCGTTACCTGTTGAAGAGCTCGCATGCAAAGACAGGCAGCCTTAAAGATGAAGTTCTCCAGTAAAGCTGTGCCAACAGTCTTGTCCCCATGAGGATGAATTTAAATACCTTTTGATTTAGAGCCAGCATCTGGTCAAAAAATCCAGTTTGTCTTTGCATTAGGACCAGGTGTGTGCACAACTATCGTCATTCCTGTTTGCTGCAGCTGCACTTAGTAGTTGATGGTGAGTGTAGCAAGCGTTATATCTGCTAAATATTCACTGCAACCATTATAGCTTAAGGATAGCATCACAGAGCCACCAGCATGGAAGCTGGCTGACTTGTTTCCTATTCAATAAAATAAAAAATCTGATATGATAAGCATTTAATAATCCTACAGTTCAGAAATTTGCATTAGGGGATAGTGCAAACAGTTAAGAAACATCAGTAGAATAATAAATAGACAAAAATATATACTTAAGTACTACTTCCTCCTTAAACCAAAACAAATATAGAAGTACTAGTTCTTCCTGTATCTAGAATCTACAATAGTTTGCAAGGTTTTGCAGGTCGGCCTTTCTCTGTGTAGGTTGTAAGTAAGTAAGTAAGTAAGTAAGTAAAACTTTATTTATATAGCACTTTTTAAAACAACATGTTACAAAGTGCTTAGACACAACAATGAAATAGAACAAATAGGAAAAACAAGAATAGAAAAACAGTTACAACATGCAGATCCAAACTTTCTGATACACACCAAACACCATGGCCACATAAATCACAAACAACCCCTGAGAAAGACCCATAACCATAAACACCAGTACATAGAAGCAATATAGACATAGACAAAACATCCATACACAAGTATATGCACACAAACGCACACACACTACACTGTCCTGGTTTAATAAAATGCCTGTTTATATAGGTGAGTTTTTAAGAGTCGCTTGAAACTGTCTATGGAATTTTTGGTTGTATGGTTTCACTGTGTCTGTTGGTTTCTGGCTTCCTCCTACAGTCCAGAAACATGCATGGTAGATCAATATTTGATTGTAAACTGGTAATAGGTGTCAGTGTAAATGTGCATGGTCGTCTGTGTCTTTGTGTTAGCAGTAGAGTAGTAGAATTCCTTCACTGCCATTGCACAGTGTACAATGAAATGAAGCAGCAATCCTGTCAGGAGAACAGAACTATAAATTCAGTAGTGTAACTGACCATTGCTTAACATATATGAAAAAGTAAAGGCTTAAAGTAGTGCAAAAATAACACACAAGGTGCAGCTGCATGCAAACATACAGTATGTGAATAAATACAAGGTGCATAAGGGAACGTAGGTGCAAAAAGGAGTTCCAGATTCTGTAACAGTGAGTAGATTAAATTAAATTGAGCTGAACTGTTAGTAGGAGCTAAGGTCCAGACATTTAGTGTTGTGATGGACTGGTGACCTATACAGGAAGTACCCCAGCTTTAGCCCAATGTCAGCTGGGATAAGCCTATAGATGGATGGATGGATCTGATTCTGTTTGACAAGAAAACAAAGCAACTTGACGTGACAGTCTGGATGGAAAACTGAGGAATCCAGAACAAGCATGACTTGACAATTAAGAAATAACCACTTTGACATCGGTAAACATGTGATCTCTGACATAAACCACCACCTTTTTAACCCCGTCTCCAGTATCTAAATCCCTTCAGGACCTCCTTAATGATCTCCAGAGCTCCCGTCCGCAGGTTTTTCATCCACTGCGATGCGGCACATTTCACCTCAGTCAGAAACTGGAACCATGAAAGGCACGTAGCCGTCGCACTCGTGGGAACGGCACGAGCTGTGTCAGCTGGAGGTGTGTTTTGGCTCATGAGCCTCCCTGTTGGATACAATCAGTAATTTCAGACTTCAGAGGGGAAATGCAAATCAGCGGACATAAAAGGGAGGAGGGGAAAAAAAAGCTGAAATTACCTCGCCGCCTGTGTGGACTCCCAACTTAATATTACCATAAGTAAACATCCATTTGCCTTCGGACCGACTGATGCTTCAGGAGGGCCATATTGTCTCTGTAATAAACTTTCATCTGCTTTTTACTTGAAAATAGATCCTCCCTGTCATTATAAAGAAACTGGGCATTTGGTGCAAACTATAATATTAACTGTAAGAAGATCTGAATGAGCAATAAAGTATTTCTCTCCTCTGTTTTGTGAGGGAAAGAATAGATTATTTTACATCTCTACACTCATCTCTAACTCTCTAAGAAAAAAAAGCATTCATTCATACCATCACTGGGCGTTTTTCTTCGAGGATAAATACATGTTTGCTTAAAGTAAGCTGCAATTTTCACATTATTCTTGACTATTAATAATTGAGAGGCAGATCTAAATGATGACGGGAAACAATATTGACAAACCTCCCTCCCATGTGTCGACTGATTGAAATCACAGCACAGCAAGATACCATAAAAAATCAAAGTAGTTTATGGATATCTGTGTTTCGATCAAGCACATAGAAGTAAAATGAGAAAAAGGAAAAGTGTATTGTGCTATTGTCGCTGCAATTCAAAGAGTGGAAACCAGCAGCTCCCAATCCCACCCCTGATTAATGCTGGTTTCTATCCTACCACACACTTAATTACAGTTAATTACGGTTAATTACAGTAATTCAGGTTCACCTTGCAGTCACCTCGTATACATCAGTCCCTGATGAGATGGCTTGAGTGAGAACCAGCACGACTCCGAAGTCTTGGATCAGGCTTGAAAACAACTTTTCTGCAAATGTGACACTGAAAAAAAAAACATTGTATTGTTTAGTCTATAATAACAGGTACATGTGTGGAAGAAAATGAATTTAAACGTGGGAAAAGACTGCTGAACAATATAATGATGATAATTAAAATATTATAATCACACAAGCCTTTAAATACATCCCTATACATTTAAACGGCATTGTCAGTTACATTTCGAAGGAAGCATTTTCTGCCGGATTATGTTTGTGATTTTATTACTTAAACAATCCCATATTAGATTTAGCAGGATTTGCCACCCTGATAACCCCCAAAAATGGAAGAAAAGCTTTAAAAAATGTTGTATTTTAACACAAATTATTATATTTTCCTGAATCTAAGCACGACTGGAAGCCTTTTCCTGCATCGTAACAGCTGTAAAAATATGTTTATTTCCAAGCAAACTTACATTTATTTCAAAGCTTACATGAGAATGCAGTTTTAGGTGTGCAAGAATGTAATTTTAAAGAGACAGGTTTGTGGCTGTGCAGTTCAATCCAAGAGAAGTTACATGTGTAGACTGACACTGATGATGCTAAAAGTGTGTCCTCATCCCTTTCTTTACTTTTCAGGAGGTTTTTCAGGTCAGCAGTCGACTGCAGAGTGCCTGTTGCCATTTTAGACCATCTTGAGTGGAATCTTTTAGGTTTGCAGGGTCTTGCTTGCAGGTATCCTTATAGAATAGCTGTGGGCGGCCCTGGTTGAACTGCATGGGGATTGCAGAGCAGTCCAGGAAGCAGTGGTAGATGGATTTGCCCTAGTGTCCACCAACTACTACCTTATCTGTGGGTCAAATCAAATTGAACCCCCTACTGCCTTGTGGTGACATGTGAAATGGCAAGGCTAGGGGAGCATGCATGGGATGTGTCATGTCCAGGTCATGTTTTCGTTATTCCTGTTTTATTCTTTAACACTTCCTGTTCGGTGTCCATACTCACCTTCTGTCTTGTTTCAGGTGTCTTTACACTCCTGGTCTTTGTCTGCTTTCCCAACTGTGCTCCACCTGTGCGTCATTGTCTCTATATACACCGATCAGCCACAACATTATGACCACTGACAGGTGAAGTGAATAACATTGAAACCTTGGATTTTAACATCCGTGTTGATGAGACTTAGACACCCAAATAAACATTGTCCCAGAACAAACACACTCCCTCATGCAAATGGAAATCCCAAATGTCCCTGGCCTACCCCTGCAAGAAAAGGCACCCCACTACATGGCAAAAACATCAGGAGCATGTTGAGGAACATGACAATGGCCCAAGATGTTGGTTTGACCTCCAAACTTCCTAGACCCCATTCTGATCAAGCATCAACAGGATGCAGTGGAACAAGTTGGATTGACAGAGGCCCCACTGCACAAACCAGAGTACCCAAAGGATCCACTGCCCTGGTCCTGGTGCCAGACCCCATAGGACACCCTGAGAGGTCCTCTTGTCCATGCCCAATGGTTCAGAGCATTTTGGACCACATAAGGGGGACCGACACAATATTAGGCAGGCAGTCAGAATGTTGTGCCTGATCGGTGTATACACTCACCCCTTTCCTCTTGTTCCTCGCCAGTTCGTCTTGTGCCTTTTCCCGTGATTCCTAGTGCTTTGTATTTTGACCACTGATTCTTGCCTGTGCGTCTTGGATAATTCTGCCTGACTGCACCTCAGTGGACAACAAATTGTTTGGACTTTTTCTCCAGCAAGGAGTCATACATCCTTAGCTCCTATACCCGTTCGTACCCCTGGTGATAGATTATATGTATTGGGTGGCTGTCTACTAATCGCAAGGTTGGTGGTTCAATCCGACGCCCTTCCACATGTCAAGGTCCACATATCCTTGGGCAAGACACTGAACCTGAAGTTGCTCCCAATGAAGCGCTTTGAGCACCACTAAGGTAGAAAAGCGCCATATCAGTGCAGACTATTTACTATTATTGTATCAGGTCACCTTTCTTTTAAATCATGTCAGGGAGGCTTAAAGAGGAGCCCCTCCATACCCCTTGGCACCCAGGCTTCTTGTGCCCTAAAAAGAAAACCCCAGCTTCACCGTACAGAGTAGGAGCAACATGTTCGATCAGCAGTTAGTAAATTATAGTATAATATATCTAAGAAAGCCCCGACATACAGAGTGTGAGTTGTTTAAACACAAAGCTTATTTAAAGTTGCCCCAAATTTTTCGAAATACAAAATGCAGAGAGGTTTATTTTTGTTGTTGTATGGCATTGCACATCTTACTGAGCCTGAGGTGAATCCCTGCAGCAATTACTTTGCAGAGGGCGTCTGAAGTGTGCGATGTGAAGCAATGAAGAGCCTCGCGGCTAATGACAGGTTTGACCTTTCAGGGTGAGAAAAGAATAGACTCCTACCTGGCAGCATTTCTAGAAGCAGATGGGAGCATGTTGAAACACACAGACACACATAAAACCCACCTTTAATTGTCTACATTAAGACGGAAAGATGTTGCAGTGGGATTCCCTTTAAACACGGGTGAAAATGGACGTGACTCTGCACTAGCCACAAAGAAGTAGGAGTCTAAATGTGATGATAATGTTAGCCATTTACTAGATAATAGCATTAGACAGCTCATGTCCAAATAACACACAATGTTGTTTTCCCACAGACAGTCTAACATGTTAATAGATGTTTGCAGGAGCCATTATGGTTGTTTGTTCGGACATCTGCGACGCAATTCATACCCACGTCTCATTTGGAGGAAGTTTCTGCAAAACTAATTTAAAGTTCCAGAGATCAATAGCACCGGTGGGCTCGTCCGCGGACTTATAGATTACGAATTTGAAATTGTTTGCCACTCCCATGGAGCCCATCATTGTGCTTCACTGGAATTTGGCAAAGTAATTTCAACACCTCATTCAGATTAGTTCCAAACCTGTAATGGGTCAAAGCAGCCTCGTGTGGACTGTAATGTGTCCGGCCGTATTGAGCTCATCGTCGGAGCCTCGGGAGGAAGATTTGAAAAAGGTTTAAAGCCGGACATGCACCTTGATCTCATCTTTCATCTGGGACCACAGTGAAATGTGCCCTTCCTGGAATTTTCATCACATCCAGCAATTTCAAATGTGAGATTTCACAGTCTTTGCTCAGACTATTGCTTTTGAATTTGCTACGAAACCATTGGAGGCACTCAAGAGGCCAATGAGGGCCACTTCACCTTTTTTTTTTTAAAAGTTCATCACGATTAAACCCCTAAAAAGTGAAAAAGTTTTGGGGCTTTTTTTCCCCAATGAAAACAATCAAATTCCTGCTTTAAATTGCTTAGATGCAACTCTACACTGTTGCTTCTTTTAGCACGTGCAAATCTATATGTGCTCACCTATGGCTTCGCTCAAACACTACAAAACTACTCTACGCTACAATAGCAAGCTGCAGTAGTCAATCAGTGCTCATCTGGAGAAGTTGGTCGATGGTGGCGTCCACTGCTCCATTGTTGGAACGCAGCACACACTCAATCACTTCGTAGTCCATAGAGGGGAACATGGTCTTAAAGTCTTCCATGGCCTGGTTGAACTCAAGGCGTGAGCCATACATGTTGAAATTGACTCTGAAGAAGAATAATGATGCAGAAAGTTCCACTGTGCAAGTTGACAGGACTAGTTCCTTAAGTTCCTGAACTCCCGGTTTGTAGCTCTTCTGCTGATTTTCGTTTTGGACAGCAGAGGGCGTACTGTTATTGTATTCACGCAGTTGTGCATGTTTTGAGGTCAAAGTGCAAAGATACAGGAAGTTATTCTCATGGAGAAGCCCGCGGATCTGGATGACGTGCCGATGGCGAGAGAATGAGAACGCTGCACTTGCGCCGCCGGAGCTAGATGTCCGCATGCTAGGTATGAGACTTTCCGTGTATCGTGTTATGTGTTTATTTCTATGAAATATGAATGTATGTATTGTTTTCTGTTTAAAAAATTAGATAGTAACTGTTTATTTTTATTACTGTGGTATGTATTTGGTGCAGAGGATTTTGTCAGGCAGTGTGTTTTCTCTGTTCGCTAGGTGCCACTGCCGTATGTTTCTTTTATGTTTTGTATGTTTCTTTAGTACCGTTTCTTGTAGTTTTTTGATATACATAAATAAATCAGGAAATAAAGGACCCCACAAAAAATTTAATTAGAAGTTTTTGGTCAAATCAAATCAAATCAAATTTTATTTATATAGCACCTTTCATACAGTAAAAGTAACTCAAAGTGCTTCTCAGAATAAAAACATGCAACATAAAAACAACACATATTGAAAACCCGCCCCCAAATACAAACATAGACCACGTACCCACAATCATGCCCGCGTAAACACACACACACCCGCACACACACTCACACACAACCACCCACACAACCATATACACTACATCAATACTGGCATGGCAAGGCACTGAGAAACCATGTGTGTGATTTTGCCCCGGCTTCATATGAAACCCAAGAAATCTGTATTTTTGAGGCTGTCATTGGTACAAAGTGGAGTCATGACATTGACTTTCTTAATATTTCGCTCATGATGTGTCTTCCAGCTTATGAAAAACACCATATGGACACGTTAACAAGGTAAAAACTACTTGATTTGCACCAGCTGGGGTCTAAATGTGTTCTTTGGAAAGGTCATGCTAGGCGCTTTTTGCTTTTCAATGCAAATTTTAATACACTGACCAGCTGTGACTCTATCTTAATATCTGACCCACATGTGTCCAACACAATGCTGGATGGTGCTGCCTTTGGTTCATGTAGTTTGATTTCTTGGTTTTAGTTGGACAAATGATGGAAAACATACACCAAGACAGGAAAGTATAAATCTTTGACAAAGTTTTTGGAATACAGTGTGTGAAATGGCTGTAAAACACAGATTTGAGACTTAGATTCATACTGCACATGATAAAATATTCAAAAATGTCAAGAGTACAGTCAAATATGACTGGATAAAAGACTTCCCACATCTAAAACACTGTAAGCTTTTGCGCACCACCCACCAGCATTTCAGGGCTGACACCATAGGCCGCTGTTATCAACCTCAACAGTCTGTTGCGAAGCCGACAAACACGGAACAAAGTGGAACTCTTCGGTGCCGATAATGATTTTGCCCAATGACCTTGACAAAGTGCACACAGCATGTATCCAGCGTGCAGCGTCGCCCTTGGCTCTTTTCAAATCCTCTTTTTTCTTCTGCAGCTTTGACCCTTTTAGCTGTGCTCAATTTTGTTGCTTACAAGATGATCTGGAAGCCAACAAAGAGTGGGTGTTTTCTTTTCAAGTCGGAGATTTTGCATGACAAGCCCCGGCTGGGTTCCTGCCTCTCTCAGGCCCACTGGTCTTTACGGATTTCCAGCTTCACCCAGAAGCTACAGCGAATCGACTCGGATTTTACGTTGCAGATCACATCAAAAGAATCGAGGGCTCCACATGGTAGCCAGCAGGAGACCCCCGGAATCATCTCGCATATGCACAGACAATCTCACTTTTATCACCATTTTGCCTGCACTGCCCACTTCATTTTGGATTCCACAGCACTGCTACACAAGCTGGCGACTTCTGAGCGTCTAACGTTCATGCTGGGAAGAAAATGTGTTACATATCGTCTCTGACGTTTTGTAGTGTCAAAAAAAAAAAATCCCTCTTACCTTGTGTGATTGGGAATTTCCCACCTGTTCCACTGAAGTTATTTTTGGGAGGAGAATCTGGTTTAGATCAAAGGTTTAGTTTGGGAAGGAAATACGTCACAAATGACGAACTCAGACCATAAATTATTGTAAATCTGCCTAAGAATGATTGCATTTGCACCTGTTGCAGTCATGTTTATATGGATGTAGACTTTACTATGGCTACGTTCAGACTGCAGGGCTTAATGCAAGTTCGTTCGTTTCAGGGGGGTATCTAAAAAGTGAGTCGCAGCGATGGATGTTTGGGTCCAATTAATGACGAATATACTTTGGGGGGATGGAGGCACCAAAATCCTCTGTTCCTTGTCCCAACGGTCAAACAAACGGACAGACAAACGCAAGTAAAAACATAACCTCCGCTTTCCTTGCGCTTGATGGAGGTAATTAAATGCAACTTGTATGTGATCTCCTGTGTGAACGTCATACGACCCAAAAGTGTCCCGTATGCGCAGGAGAGGACACAACATCACACGCAGCGATCGTGCTCAGTGTTGGCGTAAGTAAACGTGGATGATAATGGTGGAAAATTGTTGTCCAACCGGAGCCAGCACCACCTGAATAGAGCTGTTCCCCCAAATATTAATTAACTCCGAAACCTCGCTTTCCCTCCATTGACTGGTATCCACATTATCGTCCGCCATGGTTATTGTTTTTGTTCCCGCCTACTTGAACGCAGAATAGAGACGTTTGTCGTGTATCAATGACATCTAGGTTGTATAAATGCGACCTGGCTGTTCAGACAGAAGTCGCGTGGCAAAAGATCAGATACATATACGGATTTAGGACCACATATCCAAGTGGCCTGGGTCGCATTTGAAAAAATCGGATCTGTGTTGTTCAGACTGTCATGAAAAGATCAGATACAGGTCACATCGGGGCAAAGAAAATCGGATTTGGGTCACTTTAGCCTGCTGTCTGAACGTAGCCTATGTTGTCCATATCTTTTTATTTGCTGAAGATTATCAGATGATGCCAAATTAAATGTTTTCCACAGCACAAAAAACTAAAAACTCTGCATCATTATCATTCTTGTCAATCAAATCGAGCATGAAATAGTGAGTTTTTAATTATTTTATTGAGTTGAAACATTAAGTCTGTGTGTGATGAGCAGAGTTATACACCTGCAAAATGTTTTTGTTTTTTTAAGTTTGCATGCACCACTGTCAAAGCACAATTATAGTAATCCATAATCCATCAGAACTTCAGTTTTGTTAAAAATTTGCATTTTCAGTTTGTATGATTTTAAGAAATTAAGAATATTTATATATATATTTCATAAAATGTTCACTTCAATACACTTTGTTACATATTTATCTTGCAAACATGAACCAGAGCACTAATTAAAGTTGTGGACATGCAGAAAAATGCATTTATACATGTGTAAAATTATTGTCATTTGACTATTTACTTTTCGTGTGTGTAGCTTTCAAAACAGCTCTAAAGTCCGTTAAAACTGTTGACTGCTCAAAGACAAAATCCTTTCCCCATCCATCTTTTCCTCTGATTTCATAAACCCACATCCTAATTTTCAGCAACTTTTCCTTTCTCATGTTTAGTGAAATAATCCCCTGTCTAGCTAGCCAGATTGGTGCTGAGCATTAAGAGTCATGAACTATTTTTTACACTCTTTCGCCGATTCCTGTTTTGGGGGAAGCAGCTTAAGGCTAAATCACGGGATTGGTTAAAAAGCAGATATACATTAAAGAGGCCATCTGTCCTTTCGGTCTCTTCGGTTTGTAATGCAATTTAACATTGATAAGCCCACAGACCTAAAGTGTAGAGAGAGAGAGCGAGGTACATCCGCCTCGAGCAGAAATCCTAGCAAGTCTGGAAAAAATTGAATGAACCCGTGATTTCCCTTGCACTTACGAGCTGAGGGGTAGCCGTGTATCTCGAAACGACAGGCGCAAAACCGCCTTTCTTGGCAGACGTTTCCGGAGCTTTCAAATTGAAATCTAAAGTTCTCTTAGTCGTGCTTCGATAAAAAAAAGTTTATGTAGAAATAGATATTGAAAGTGAAAATAATGAAAAAACCAAATGGGAACTCAAACCTTGAAGGACATTAAAGGCACGACAGGAATGAAAGGAAACGAAATGAGGAACTATAGGAGAAGAAGCAGCAGAAGTGATGGGTTTCTTTGAATATCCTGTAAATACAAGACAATCATGGCATTAATTTATGACCAAACAGTAGAAAATACTACTTTTTACCAATATCTGTTCACAAAAAGAAAATAATACAGCGACGAAATTAATAAACATTCTAAAAACATGTGAACAGGACTCCATAGTTGTTTTTCATCACTGTCATTTAGCGATGATGCCCCTCCTATAGGATAGGCTGTAATAATCTACCTCTGAGGGCAACTGGCTGACATGAGAGGGTAGTTAGCAAATGCAGCTCACCTGGACTATAAAAGCTTCTTCTTTTTCCTTGTGTTTGCACCTTTGACTCCACAGCGCACATATCCACTCACTACTTGCATACTGTTAATAGTATTAGTAATATTAGAAAAAAACATTGTACATATGTTGTTTTTCTGTGACATATGTATTGCAATATGAAAACAAACACGAATTTTCACCACATTACTTGAAGAAATCAACAAGGAAGGATTTAGCCATTATAGAAGGAGTGTATATGCATAGAAAATAAAAAATACAAGCTATTAGGAACGTGCATTCATATTTGACTTTGCACTCGTCATGCAGAGCTTTGTCTAGCTCAGTGGTTCTCAAACTGGTCCAGCCTCAGGACCCACTATGTCTCTATTAAAAACTGTCACGACCCACATTTTTGAAGCTTGCTGTTCCTGTTAACAAATGAAGGTTTATCTGGGTGTAGTCTCAACACATTTTGATACAGCTTGGGAAAATTTTGGCTTATTTTTTGCTCATTTTGGTATATTTGGACACTTTTGCCAAGTTTTGGGCATATTTTGTCCCATTTTGACAGATTCTGAGCACATTTTGGTTTATTTTTCGCACGTTTTAGCATAAATGTCTCAAATAAGCTGGCAGAGCCACATCTAGAGGTTAATAGTGGACAACTACTGGTGTCACCACCACTAAATATCCTGCTACTGAAAGCAAACTGTGTCATAAGAAACACGTCCTTTAAAATAAAAGACTTTATACCACTACTTTTTTAGGGGGGGGCATGCTTCTGCGACCCTCTAAAAATGGATTCGCGACCAACTTGTGGGTCCCGACCAACCAGTTTAGAACCACTGGTTTATTCGTTGTTTAGCAGACACAATCACTATTATTTTTACAGTATGTCTGGCTTTTTAAGGGACACTCGTGATTTTTCTTTATGGGACTCCACCAATGTTTAAAGGTTCACAGGAGACAAATAAACTGTCACAATAAAAGCACCAGAGGAAGAGAGATCCAGACTTTTTGTCTCTCATAGATGGGAAACCTGGGTAGTTTGCTTTGCTCACAGTAAATTCAAATCTTGCCAGTATAATAGCCTAAAATAAGAACACTGTAATGCTTTTCAGCTCTGTCTTGTGAGGAAATTTAATTGTAATATTCCAAAAAGTC
>OMNN01097267.1:0-17695 GCA_900302755.1 Chromis chromis
GGCATGGACAAGAGGACCTCTCAGGGGGTCCTATGGGGTCTGGCACCAGGACGTTGGCAGTGGATGTTTTGGGTACTCTGGGTTGTGCAGTGGGGCCTCTGTCAATCAAACTTGTTCCTCTGCATCCTGTTGATGCTTGATCAATGGGGTCTAGGAAGTTTGGAGGTCAAATCAACATATTGGGTGATTGTCATGTTCCTCAAGATGTTCCTGATTGTTTGATGTTTTTGCCATGTGATGGGGTGTATTTTCCTGCTGGGGGTAAGCCAGTGACATGGGATTTCCATTTGCATGAGGGAGTGTGCTTCTTCTGGGACAATGAAGAAGCACACTCCCTCATGTTTATTTAGGTGTCTAAGTCTCATCAACACGGATGTTAAAATCCAAGGTTTTCCAGCAGAACACCACATAGTACTAATATGATCAATGTTATTCACTTCACCTGTCAGTGGGCATAATGTTGTGGCTGATCGGTGTATATGTAGACTTGAGCCTTGGGGCCTTCGTATTCTATACATATTTACCTCATTGACTTTTTACAACTTCTACAAACTAGTGGCTTTTCACTCTACTCCAGAAAGATATTTCACCGTGCTCAATGTATCTTCCAACAAGTTGCTGACAAGTTGCTCCTCTGCAGACCTTTATTGAGCCATGCTGCATTTTTATTATCGATCAAGTATGTTTTATTTTCCTCTCAATCTCCCTTGTCGTCTCCTCTCAGCTCTACGTAAACACAACTTGCAGTTCAGCAGAATAGTTGCCGAATTTTTATTGGTTGCGACTGAGTCAGTCACAACTTCTCAGTTTCTCCGAGGAACACAGAATATTTAGTTTTTAACTGAATCTGATGCAAACTTTTTATTTTTGGAGATTTTTTTTTAAATGAGACATGTCGGATGAAGTGATTTTGATGGAATATCACAATTTGCACCTCACACCGTCAGAAAGTTTAGGATCTGATCATTCTTTCTGGGGGTTTTTCTTACAGTTTCTGGCTCTGATAAATTACATCATTCTGGCTTTTTTTTTTTAAACGATAGCATGCCTTTCAACCCTGTGGACTTAATTCAATCTGTTAAAAAAAATGAGATTATTGCTGCCTTAATACTGGAGCAATCATCAGGAAAGGCCAACACATGTGCGTCAGACGTGTCTAGTTGTACTACGCATTACGAGAAGATACCAGCAAATCCCATTCAAGCCTTCTGTGTGACAGTGGTATATACAGTAATCTACAACAGAAATAACAACATGAAAGCCTGTTGGGAGGGTAACACATTTTGAGGGACAGAAGGCCTCTTAAATGCATAATTTCACTAACATATCTGAGGTAATAAACATTTCAAATCCTCTCCCTGCTCATTTTGGCTCCAAGCGGGGTCCTAACCAACCGAACATATCAATAATGTACACGGCGCTAAATTAAACGAACTGTTGGATATTAATTGCGCCTCCTTTAGGATTCCCAGCAGTGATTGGTTCAGTGATGCCAAATGTGAGAATGGGTTGTAAATAAAAATCGCACATCGCTGCATGGTGTAAATAAATACCACTGTGACATACAGACAGTTCACATGTTGATAGTAGGCACAAATGTATTCAGTGAACACATTCTTCACAGTACCTGTCAGTTACTCTTTTTGTCAAACTCTAACAGCATAAACACCTTTTCGCTTTTATCATTCAGATACACCACTGACATTTCTGCATTCATTTTTTTTATTTTTCTGTGAGAGAAAAATATTGGTTTTCCATTTCCCTCCCACACTGACTTCTATAGTATTGGCTATGTATTGGTATGTATGAAATTCCATAATTCTACAGTAGTTTAGCCTTCAATTCCTGCTCGACTGATTTTATTGCCTTCTTGCTTTCTGTTTACTGTCTCTATTGCTTTCCACATTTTTTTGAGTTTCATTAGATTCTATATCCTTTAGCCCACTCTACTGAAACATATTACTTGTCGCGGCTCCATGAATCCACATGGATCAGACACTGTATCCTATATTTCATATAAAATTAAGTTCAGTTTTCTGTTGAAAAATCCAGATCTGAGTTTTCACAGCATGCAGAAAACTAGCTTTGTAAAGAATCAATACCCTGCACCACTATTGTAAAAATGTTCCCTTCCACAATCCCCTAGTGTTTTGGAATCCTGCTGCACAATGCGACTCGTCACTGATCAATTTTTAAGTGTCTGCGTGCGGCCAAACACAAGGCCGATATGGTGCATCTACTAATTGCCTTGAGAGAGTGTGAGTCATGATAGGAAGGGTGTGTGTTAAAGGACTAACATCGAGGAGGGATGCCAGCCGTGTGATCTCGCTCTTCAATTCATAGTTCAAAAGACAGCAAATGATGTCAATGACTGAGTTCCTATCTCTGGAGAGCCACTAGATGCACAAGGCATTCAAGTCTGGTCTTGACACTCTGTACTTGCTGGCAGTACCATCTATTCAGTCTCTTCAAAGTGCAGAATTGGCAGCAAAAATGTTGTTTGCTTATTTGTGGAGCTGTGTCAAGTTGTTTTAAATACCATTTCGGCTCCTTGTGCAGGGATTCGTCTATAACGGATGACACAACTTTGGTGAGCTATTTTGTGCAATATCTCTTCCAGGGCGATTTAATGGCATCCCCCAGTAGGAGCCTGCAACCCGCCTGCTGTCCTTTTTAGAACTGCTTCTTGTCACACTGAATGACTGTACCATGAATAACTGTTGTGCTGTCCTGTCTTGTCTTTAATCTTGCTGAAGGTTTGAACCAAACAGGGTTAAATGAGCCTGTGTTTTATATATTTCACATCAGCTTTAAAGGCCCCATCGGTGAATTTCCATTTTTATTGTGTTTTGTGGTTGTTATAAAACTTGGAGGTGGAAAGTAAAAGTTCTTAAGGTATGACTTCTGCCATTCCTCAAGCCCGCCTCACAACTAGATAGCCTTCGTTTTTACAGGCCAGTAAGAATTTTACTGAGCTGCTACATTACAAATGAGGAACCAATAGTCATCTGGCTCAAACTTTGCATAATCCTGCCCCCTCACTGCCTGCTGCATGCAAGATGAGACATTCCCAAGAACAGCTGCCACACAGTCCGACAGAATTGTTTACTTTCTGAAGCTGCCTCTGTTACCTCTAAAATGTCTCAGCCATGAGCAAAGCATGGCAAATGTTCTGCTGCTGGCTACAAGAGTGAATGCAACAATCTTCATGCACTTCCAGCATCTAAGGAATTACAAATCCAGTGGATTCATTTTATTGTTGATAGCAATGTCACCACAGCAAAAGAAAAATTAGTGTTAGCATGTTGTGTGGCTAATGTGGCTAATGTTATCATTAGTCTGACTCACCAGATGTAGAATGTAAGTTTAAGCCACTGCTGATTTCATTCAGCTTTGTCCTTGCTTTCGCTTTCGCTGTGTGTTACTGATTTCTTCGCTGCGGCAAACAACAACATCCAAGCAGCAATCTATCACACTGAAAATGTTATGTTTTGCAGAGGATTTAGATTTTAGACAGCCCAGCTAGTTTTTTGTGGTAGATTATCCATACTGATCACCATGCTTGTCACCCTGCATGCAAATGCTCGACCAAAACAATTCCTTCCATCACTATTTTGAGGGAAATAACCCTTTGCTTAGTGCCTTCCACAGCGACTGTGACTGGCTTAACGAAATACACACAAGCCAGAGCAGTTTTTCACCCTATAGCATGAATGAGGGTGTTGTGCAAACAGACCATTATGTACTCCAGAGTGTGCAGACAAAGTCTGACTCTGGCTTTTATCATTACCTTTGATTGTGTGCCCACAGGTCAGAACTCTATGGTAACTGTAAAGCTAAGTGACATTTAAAGAAGAAGCAGCTCAAATACAGGTTTGAAACCAATAAACAAGGACTGGGTGGATTATAGTTTCAAGTCGCCATGTCAGCCAGTAATTGCATCTGTTTGCTTCTCTCCTGCTCACTATGCTCACTTATACTGCATTTTATTACTGCCAAATTCCCAATAAAGCTGTTCTCATTTATATATTTTTCTGTTTCTGTTGTCAAGACAACAGAACAAGTATGAAATAGTGACTGAAACTCAGCTCATTAATATGGCATGTTAACCAGCAGTCACGTCAGAGCCATTTCCAAGCTGCAGCATGAAACTACAGTTTCTTTAACTGTGACGTTGTCTGACAAACTCACTATACACATGAGTTAAAAACAACTACTTCCCTGTGGTATTTGATGATATTTCGATGTAAAGCTATTGTCCAGAGGATGAAGTAAAGTTCTGGTCTCACACATTCATTTCCGTCTGTGTCAGCTGCTGTGAGGTCAACTGTTTATCTCCATGCTGTCAATCACAGACGCAGAGAGAGTTTTCTTCCTCAAGGGGACATAGACAGCAGCACCTCAGCCACATTTAAAGCTGTAACAGGCCGTTTAGAGCAGGACTAAAACCAGGAGTTATACAGTTATTGTAAAATGAACCATCTTTAAGTGTTTTAAGCCTTAAAATGGAAAGACACATTCTGGGGACAGGTGAGACTTTCATTAATTTGCTGGAAAGGGGCACAATATGGGACCTTTAACTGTGAATTAGATTCGTAAGGAACTGCTTGGGGCGAACACCACACTGAGCGCCTAGTGGCATCATTAACAGTCACATACACACCAACACTTTGAAAATGCACATCTAATTCACGTTTAACACACAGTTTTGGGTTTGAGGGTATTAGCAGGCCTTCCCTGCATCTCTTTTTAACATGCCAGGAGCATAAGCATACAGATTACTGCAGAGCCATGAAAACCAACCAAACACATGCACACCTGACTGAAAGAGAACATTGTATTAGTTCAGGCAGGGCACAAACGTCATGCTTTGCTAATCTATCAGCTAATCGCTAAACACACCAATCTCCATCCATTGTTATAAAAAAAAGAAAAAGCAGCGTATTCAAATGGCTCGCTGTACACCAATAGTTGCTGCTGCACTCATTCTGCTGCAAGGTAAAGCTTTACCTCCACATCCCCAACCCTTAATCTGATATAGTCTATCCAGTGGCTGTGACACAGATAACACAGCACTGTTGTTGCCCTGGCTTCACTCTGTGAACACCCAAGGGGGGATTTGCATTACAGTCTGCCTGTATCTTCAGCATGTCTCTAGAAAGGCAGGAGGTTAGCTTACTGCAGAGTTATGAATGCCAAATGGAAATCTGGTACCATTTGTTGCCATACAAGGTTTTTATCTTTTGACCGTGTGTGTTTCTGAATGAATTAAATGCATGTTATTTTGTGTCATCTCATGTCATGGACAGCATATTGTAACATGAAGCACCTGGAAGTGCACCAAAACTAACCATCCTGCTGTCGAAGAATGGCGCAGCAAATACTATGCATATTAATTAAATAAATATATAAAACACAAGTGGAGAAACTGCACAGTCGTCTTCCAGTGGTATGAAAAAATATGTAAAGCTTTCTGCTCTTCAAAACTTAGCAATAAGACGAGAGAGAGAGCAGAGACTACGAGTACGGCTGGTGTCATGTCACGTACAGCCAAAAAAGAATAAGAAAAAAAAAGCTCAACAGTGAAGCTGGCGGTATCCTCCAAACAAAATTGAATTTGTCTTGCTCGACCGGGCAAAATGGTGAAGACGAAAACAAATCACAGGCTTTGGTTTTTGATCGCTGCAGTATGTGCAGGCTGGCCTGGCACCATTTTTTTTGTTGCACAGACTTCTTAGCTGTTCCAAAAAATTCCCCAGCAGCTGGTCATGTGACATGGATGCAGCCTACATATTTTTCTGTTGCATAAACCTGTATTATTCTTAACAGTGTATTTCCACATGTCATGTTTTCTCACCACATGATGCTCACGTCTTCATCCAGCTCACCTGGAGCCAAATGCATAATGAAGAAGATGCAGATGTTGGCATAAAGAAATTTGACACGTGCTCATACATGCATGTTTTTTGTCTTGTTTTGTTTGCAGGTTATGACTGCTTTAGTCATTAGAATTAGGAATGTGATTGCTGTAATCTGTTCAACTAATGTTCTTTTATTTTTCTCGCAGTAATGAATTTACTACAGAGCACTTCCACAACACAGTACAGTGTAGACAGATAATTACGCCAGCTCTCCTTATTTTCTTCATGTGTGATCAGTAACTGAATTGGCTACAACACAATGAGTAATGACCACTCGGCAGCGCTATTAGAGGACCTTGCAAAGAGAGCATGCTGATTTTTTTGACAAATGGTAATTTATTGCTGTAGAGAATTTCTGATTTTTCCAAAGGGAGCTCAGTGTGTGTTTTGTTTTGCTTCTGTGTGTGTCTGTGTGGAAATGAAAGCTTTCTGCTTCTCTTCAGTTTAAGTGAGTGAGTATATTTGCATGGCAGTTTAAATTAATTAAAGTTTCTCTGTTCTTTCGTGTGAGTTTGAGGTAACTTTAATTTAATTTTGGTCTATCTGATCACACTGTCCTTTGTGCATGAACATATTTTATTCTTCATCAGTGTCAATCAGCCAGCAGTACCACATATTGAAGAACAGATCGTGGGTGTTTTTTCCTTCCCTTTAAAGTCAAATCTTGAGTGAGTGATGTTCATAATTGAAATTACAAATACATCATTGACCTTTTACCACTTTCTTTTCTTCTTTTTTGCAAAATCAACTGCAGAAGCCTCTTGTTTTCTCTTCTTTGCTGCCATTAAAAGTAAGCAAGCATAGCTGCAAGCAAACATCACTGTAGACAGTTTGACGTTTAAGCTGCAGATGGAAAATAAACGTATTTAGATACATTTTGGCAAAAGTTAAACAGAATGAACATACAGTGCAGTGGGAGTGTGGGGAAGAATATTATGCAGGGTGATAATTTTCTTTTTTGACATCTCTATACTTCATCATCATTGGAATTTATTGCATCCACCATGAATTTATCCTTAGTTAAAAGACCTATAGAGGATGTCTATTATTCTAAAAAGATCACTTCAAGTACTGTATATATATCACCGTACTGTATATATAAATCCTGTATAAAATGATAAGCATTTTGGCTTTGACTAAACCTCTGATAACATAAGCACTGTACTGTACTGATTTCTAATATGCCATTTCTCTCTCCTTAGTGCACTAATCCATGCACAGCACCTTTACTTCTTATCCTTTTATACCTTACACTGTCCTGAGAATAAATTTAACTCAGTCCTAAGGGAACATCCAAACACACAATAGTTCTTAAATCTTATCCACAGTCCCTAGCAATTTTTTTGTTGTTGTTGTCTCCAGATGATTTCCCCATCTACACTGATAGCACATGCATTTATTGATCAGTAAATTAAAAGCAGTTATAAAGGTCTTAAAGTTAAAGGGAAAGTGAAAGGTCAAAATTAACCTCTAGACCTTTATACTGCTGACAGTGAATATGCCACAACATTGAACAGTGAGCATGATATGTAATTTTATGAATATTGATTTAATTTCAACTGAAATTTGATTGATTTAACCCCTAATGTAAACTTTTCTTGCAGAATCACACCCCACTAGCTTACGCCAGCAAAAAAAGAACCAAAAATCCTGTTTTTGTTATTTTACATCAAACAGGTAAAATACACCAATCAGGCTTAACATTATGACCACCTGCCTAATATCGTGTTGGTCCCCCTTATGTGGTCAAAAATGCTCTGAACCATTGGGCATGGACAAGAGGACCTCTCAGGGTGTCCTATGGGGTCTGGCACCAGGACATTGGCAGTGGATCCTTTGGGTACTCTGGCTTGTGCAGTGGGGCCTCTGTCAATCAAACTTGTTCCACTGCATCCTGTTGATGCTTGATCAGAATGGGGTCTAGGAAGTTTGGAGGTCAAATCAACATCTTGGGCTATTGTCATGTTCCTCAACATGTTCCTGATTGTTTGATGTTTTTGCCATGTGGTGGGGTGCATTTTCCTGTGGGGTTAGGCCAGTGACATTTGGGATTGCCATTTGCATGAGGGAGTGTGCTTGTTCTGGGACAATGTTTATTTGGGTGTCTAAGTCTCATCAACACGGATGGCAAAGTCTAAGGTTTTCCAGCAGAACACCACATAGTACCAATATGATTATTGTTATTCACTTCACCCGTCAGTGGTCATAATGTTGTGGCTGATCGGTGTATATGTAGACTTGAGCCTTTCCCTGCAATGAGGCAATCCTTATTCCTTTAATATTGTGCCTACCTAATTGATTGTAATGAGTGCCCATTTCTGGGATCAATTCCCATCTTTTTTCATAGAATACTATCTGCCTTAATTAATTCAATTCAAAATTAAAAAGATGTTTTGGATCCTCTGAAGTTCTAATTTCCCCACAAGAAAATGTTCGGTGCAGCCCTAAAAGCCGTCAAGAAATGAAAAATAGCCAGTCGGAACAAAAAAAATCCAAGGGTAATGCTCTCATGATTCTGATTTATACAGAAAGATGCCTGTCAGGTAATGCGGAGTAAAACAGTGAGGCGCACTGTTGCCTCAGTATTTCGTCAACCCATTCCTGTTCCTCTCCTTGCATTATTATTCTAATCAAGGTGCTGACAGGTCGAAAGCTTTGCCAAAAAACACAAGGTGAATCCTGCAAAAGGAGAAAAAGGATCTGTATTTCCAAACCTGAACTGCCTCAAAGCTCATCACAGCCAGACGCAGGGAACATCAAGGCTGTGTGAAGAGGCCAAGGAGTGAGTGCTTCTCTCAAGCTAATCGCAGTAAGTCCTTGTCATTGTTCTTTCACGCACATCACTGAAACTCTTTTTGTGATAAAAAAAAGCTCAAAGGACTGCGGCGTGATGAAATATCTCTCCTGCACTGTCACACGGAAAGTTTATTTACTGCTTGTTTATCGTATGTGGTAACTTGAGACAGTAGTTTCATGTGATAAGGATCTTTTTGTACATTATGCATGTGTTTGGTAATCAGTCTCTCACTTCATCCTGCTGTGGGAATCGTGAGATAGGTTGCAGGTGATCTGTACTGATGTGTGTGTAGGTTGTGGGAGCTGATTGGTTCCAGCAGTTTTTTACCAAGCTCTTATTGGCTCCTGTCTTTACGCTGCCAACTAGCCCATCAGTCAACCTGCTTGTGGCATATTGAGAGGATAGTTGCTTGTTTTGACACATCCTGATGCTAAAACATTTAAATAAACCCGCAAAGGACAGCAAATTCCTGGTGCTCCGGGTTCTTCAATGCTGGGATTCATCATTTCATCTTCCTCAAAGTTTCCCCTTGACCATATGGTAAAAGATAAAAGCTGCTTCTTAACATTAAGATTTATGAAAACAAGCTAATGACGTGACCAGATTAAACTATCTGCTTTGCCGTACACAAGTACATTTGTTCAGATATCCAAAGCGATGAAAAAACTAAACTAATAAATCCCAGTTTTTATGTGTTATAAATTATTCCATAAGATGTTTTGATACATGGCTTCATGAATAAGGCCTGTTGAGTGGGAATGGATGGCAATATTATGGCAGGCGAGACATTATTATAACACACTGCAGTCCTGCATTGCAATTGTCAAGGCATTTGAGTGGATCATAAATTCCTTTTTGTGTGCTCATGACAGATCCCGTCCCCTTCTAACACCAGAAGGTTTTTCAATGCATGTGACATGGAACAAAGGTGGCACCTAAATCATGAAATACTTCAGAAAGGTGGCGTGAAGTGTAATTCCATAGTCAGATGCAGTGAAGGCATTTAATTGCCTTTCCTATAGTCTTCCAGTTGAATTTGATTAAAAATGTAGTTCATGTAATGATTTTCATAGGGCTCCATGACCTTGTCAGTGCAGGGCATCTGAAAATGCAAAATACATTTTCAATCAATCTTGGGTGTTTTGAATATTTTTTTTAAACACCTGTAGTATTAACGAAATGGGTGACATAGTGTATGAAACGGACTTGAGTACATGCCCATTGATCAGATGGAGATGTAATGAAAAGGATGGCCTTACTGAGGTTGTTGTTACACAATCAGATCATTAAATGGGATTTTTTTCTTGGTGTTTATCTCCACAAGAGAGGAGAGTTGAAAATGTTATCAGGATGAACGCGAGGCCATGAGAAATGCCATATTCCAGGTTAATGACATAACATCCTGCTTCAAACTGTTCCTCGGTGTCAGTCGAAATCCTAGTAATAAACACGGCCAACCTGGAATGGAGAAACATTACAAAGACGCCTGGATGAAGTAGGACTAAACTGACATCCAAGCTTCATTTTGTCTGGTGTGTACAGATCCAGACACAAATCTACCTGATTCTGCAGAGTCTGTTCTTTTTTTCCTCTAAATTTGCCTTCACTGATACACACTCTTGTGTCCTACTGCCTGAAGAGAAATAAAGCATGTGCTCCTGATGACAACTCTGCAAAGGGACGCTGCTGTGAGTACCAAGGAGGACAAGAAGCTCATCGCCGTCCTGGATTACAACAGGAGCAAAAGCGGGGAGCTGACAACTCTGACATGGTATGCTATTTTTTCTCTTTCAAGTCTCATGCACCTTTTTTTTCATTGCCAGATTGTGTGTTTGCACTGAATAAATAAGACGTGTTGTTGTTTGGTGAAATGCTCAGTGACTTGAACAAAGTGGAGTCAATTACATTAATTTGAATATGTAAATTGTAGATGTGATCAATTAAAACAATGCTTTGGTGCAGTTTTTCTCATGTTACTGTAAAACACATAATTTGTAAGTCATTCTTTTATTTACATATTGTTACAGTTTATTCTTGCAAGAAGATGATGGCCCAACGAGGTGTTCTTTAACATACCAGATGTGTCAGCCTACAGTATGTTCGAGGTGTGGATGGTGTGAGTTCTGGCTGGGTGCAGGGGGAAATTCTTCAAAAGGAGAACGTACTTCGAAGAGCCGGAGAAAGCCATGGTAGCACCACTCATTCAAAGGTGCCAACACCTTCCTTGAACACCATCCTCTGCAGGATTGGTGAGAGATACACAAGAACCAGAAGCTCTACGGCCACCAGAGACAGGAGAGACCAAAGGAGGAGGTGCAAGCTGTGTGCACCGAGAGATGTCAAAACATGCATTTGCAAGGCACATGCAACAACCACCATGTATTGTCTCACATGTCCATGAGATGTGTTTTTTGTATTGTCAGTAATACTGTTACTGTTCTTCTATTGTGTTTTCAGACATTATTTTTGCAATATTGTAAGTTCCCCATGTGTTTTTACGATTTAAAACACATGGTCAGCTTTAAACAATACACAATTGATGTTCTTTTGTGCAACTATTTTTTAAAAAACGAAACAGTTTCAATGCAAGTGTCCTTGCTCAACTTTGACACAAAGCAGTCTGTGATAAATACTGCAATATGTTTCATCTGGGTATTTGTTAAAGTCAGAATAATCCATAAATTATGCTTTTTTCATTTTAAAATAAATCAAAATAAGGTCAATGAGGCCCAGAGGCATTGAACTTAAAACTTGTAATTTTCACATGAACATAAGTTGATAACAAGATTTAACAGAATATTAGGTGATGAGGTATGCATTATTATGAATTTATAGTCTATAGTTATCAGGGGTGGGGGGAAGTCATTTTGGAACACAGAAACAAGCACAAAATGAGGGTAAGCATAATATTTTAAACAAATAATTGTTGTCATGAACATGTAATAGTATTCAAGAGCGTTTTTCTACAAAGCTGAATTTATCTCCCTAACCTTTTTTTTAAAATAGTTTTTCCCAATTTGTGCACCTGTATTTTGTAGTTCCATGCATCATATCCATGGTCATTCATGTTACTATAGGACTTATTGTGTAAATATATTTACACAATAAGTCCTATAGTAACATGAATGACCATGAAGGTAGTTTGTCTCCACCCTCTGGATACAAAACATTGGATGGTTTCATGATTTATCACGCCCACCAGCAGCAGGAAATATTATTTTGCTTAGTTTGATTTGGACACAACAATAAATTGATTAGGTTTAGGGAAAGGTCAGAGTTTGTATTAAAATATAGAACCTCCCTTATAATGGTTACAATGATAAACAGTCAATGTTAAAAGTAACACTGACGGTTTGAAAAAAGAAATGACCCGTCCATCCACCCCGACCTACTCCAAACACGGACTTTGCAGCTCTACAACTAAGTCACCTTACTTTTTTCCTTTGCTCCCATCAACTGGAGGGTGTTTTCACAATGAAGAGTAATTATGAGTCGCAACGATCTGCACCATATTGAAGGACAATGTCTGTCTGCAACAACAAAGACACTTTTGCAGTATCCGGCATTGATTAACCTCCTAAAAACTCATCTCTGTTTGTCAAAATTATATGTTTAGAAGTTATTTCCATGAAAATCCGCCATTCACGCCTTAAAATGGCACAGATGTAACTCTTTAACACCTTTGCTTCCATTTGTATGCATGAGCACACCAGCACACACATGGCTCCACTTAAATGCTAATAAATGACGACAGCACAACAGCAAGTGGCAGGTAGATATTGGAGTAATTCTGTTATGCATGTTGGAACCGGTGACAAGTTCTGAAGAAGAATAATGACATATTTAATAGTCAACCAGTTCGACAGGACTGGATGCTCAGCCGTGGCGTTGGCTCCTTATTTTGCTCTTATTTCGCTCATATATCTTCTGGCATATAAAAAATACATCTCATGGACACATTAACAAGGTTAAAACTTGATTTTCATTGAGGAAGGTCTTTCAAAGCCATATATAATAATAAAAAAAACAACAACTTTCTATTTTCCAGCCACCGTGAAAGGTCAAATTATAAAACACCTCTTCGATTTTGCACGAGAAAGGGCCTATTTTTCTTCGAGAGAGCTTTTTTTTCTCCACAGAATCCATTCCACCTGCTGTCTCTATTCGGTGCTCGTGTCCCCGCAGCCGAAAGAGCGAGCTATCCTGACCCAGCTGCCGAACATCCAGCTGAAACTTTCCGAACAACAGAGTGTGAGATAACCTGTCACCGACAATCAGACACGTAACCACAACTGGGAACCTTTTCGATGGGTCCAGTTGTGGCAGCAAAAAGTGACATTCCCTATAGCTGAACACTCAGGAGTGCAGAAGTGACACGGAGAGAGGAGCTGGGTGGTTGTCACTCATTTCAAATGAACACTCAGACACGAAGAGCGACAGAGGAGAGCAAGAGCGACGCTGGAGGAGAGAGCTTTTTTGGAAAAAAGGCAGAAAGTTGAGCAGAGTTCAATTTGATGCAGACAAGGAGAGATTTGGTGTGGTGACAGGAAAGCAAAGCGCAGGTGCAGGCTGCCAAATAAGCCTCTTTGACTCCTGTTTCCATCAGTAGAATACAAACTGCTTCTGTTGATGCACAGGCCTTCTGTAATTCTGAATATTTTGCAACTTTAAATATCATTTGGGTTGACCCTGACCCACTTAAAATCTGGATTCTCTCACGACTAAAAAAAACAACTCAAACTCTTCATCTGCTTCTTTTTTTGATTTTAGTGACAGTTGAAGAAGAACACACCATCCATCAGGAGTAGCGCTCATTATTTCATTGTATTCTGATGGATGACAGTAAAGGTTTTCTATTTTATCAGGTATTTCCATCAGATGTTGCCAAATCCCAACTGGTGCTCAAAACCATGTGAATCCCTTTCTTCTAAATGTTCCTGCATGCTTCAATCCAATGCAGAACAAAACAGAGAATAGAAATACATTCAGAGAAATTTCTCTTTTAACGTTTGCAGAAGTTTTTTGTGTGGGACACCACTACTCGTAATTAGAAATTGGTGGGGAACATAATGTTTTCAGGTCCTTTAAAAGTCTTGCTTTTTTACTTACAGTGAAACATCATGACTCAGTCAAAGAGAAGTTAAAAATCAATGCATGAAGTTGCAACATTCTTCATCATTTTTAAAGAATGAATGGGTTCTTTCAGCTTGAGCTTGCTTTTTTTTTTTGTCTCTTTTTAGGAATGGATGCTTTTCTTGCACCATGGTGGGGAATTCGTTTTGTCAAACCAGAGTTTCAAAATGTTTCAGGACATAGAATAATGGTCCCTGCATGCATCCAACCATGCTCCAGTATATGTGCTTCTGTGTGCAAGAATTCTATTATGCAGCTCCCCCAATGTATGTGAGAATATAACAGGCAGGGTAATTTTGTCTCTAAGCTCCCAGTCCACATTTCCCTGTGGCATGTGACGTTATTATGCGTTAGGCTTAATTGATGGTGCTGGAAGGTAGAAGGTCCCAGTGGGACTTTGTGGAGGCTGTGGATCCAATATTCCGCCTGACAGACACAGGCAGAGGTAACCTGGAACCTGCTTATTACTGGTGACACCTCACAAATATGGAGCACTGGATAATAACTAAGCAGACCCCACGAGAGCCTTTGATGGAAGGGTGATGGCGGGAGAAATGCGAGTTTTCTGCTAACAGGCTTTTATTGAAATTACACAAAAGGTTCTCGCTTGCACTTTGGTGTACAAGGAATGGACTTGCCCCATGTTGCCAAACCTACATGACCCTGTTTGTACTGTGCCAGCACAGGACAAAGGAGGGTAAACATTGACAGAGTCATAGAAGTGTCTCTTCATGTCTGTGAGGGTGTGACACTTGAAACGGAAGACGTTCCACAGCACAAACAGCTGAACAACACTTCAAAAAGCCCATATCGACGTGGCGTGGCCTTATTTCTGAAATGCTCTCTGATACTGATAAAGATTTATTTACATCAAATCAATTTATACAATTATCAGAAATATTGACTGGTTCATTAAAGAAGCATCATGTGGCCAGCATAATCAGAAGATTAAATTCTTCATGTATGTATACATATTCATGTTTGCCGCCAGAGGAGCATGATTTTGATGATGCCTAGGCTGTTTTTTAGTGAAACTAAATCTAATCTAAAAAACAATCGGATGAATTGCAATAAAACTTGACCTCGATGGGGTTTTCACCTCACGTATCATATCATTGTATTGTTTGCAATCACATAAGGCAGAAGGCTGATTTTCAGGACGATGCATAACTGTAAATAAAAGACAGATGTAGCCTCTGGCCTGAAAACCATAACCCTATAAGCCCTAGGCTATATTCAGGGTAATTTCATTAGCTTTACTTACTTTACTCTTATCTTGGTCATTATAAGGGGTAGCTGTTCATGCTGTATCCTGTTATTTTTAGAACTGTCTAGGCTATGCAGAACTTCTGCCATTTGATATGATAATAATTGCAATTTTTTTATACCAGAATTAGAATTGTGCACTATAAGGGATATTGTAATGAAGTCTAACAACATCAGATCCATGGAATTATTTTTTTTACTGAAGTGTTCACATACAGTGGCCCATAGAAGTACCAACCATGTAAATGTTTGCTCCCCACCCCAGGAGTGGCCCCCATTGGACACTTTGCCACTCTGTCTAGGCACCCCAGAGTGAAGGATCCCAACTGCCTACTAGCACACAGGTAACCTGCACTTCTTATATCACTGCAATGCAAAGCAAATTTATTGATTTGTGTTTATCTTACAAATTTGCTGTAATTTCAAAACCTGTTTTTTCTTTGGCACACAACTGGTATCAGAAAGGATAAGTTCTGCAGTTTATTTTGATATGCTGTAGGCCCATGTTATGTTAAATGATAGGGACTTTGTAGCCCGTTCAAATGAGAAAACAAGTGCATCTGTTGGGCTCTAAGGGTTAAACCTGCATTCTTCCTGATGGCCAGCAGGTGGCAACTCCTCTGGTTGCAAAAAGACATCAGATTACACAAAAGTCTATGTGGAAATGGTACTACTTCCCATTTGATTTGTTACCTCAGTATTTTTCTTAATGAGTTTATGCCCTCGGTCACTTGCTTCAGGTATTCATCAATACTGCTTAGTGTTCATTTAGTAAATTATAGTCCTATTTAGAGTAAAATAGACAATAAAGGATGGTATGCAATGAACAAATTCAAAACTTGAGGCTTCAAAAAGCCAACAAATCAGGGGGTGACGTCGCAGAGGCTACATTTTCCTCATTTACTGTCGATGGGCTGATGCTAGTATTATAATCTGGAGCATAGACAACAACATTCCTAGTTTAAAGTGGCCAGTCCTAGGAGAGTAGGTGAATTACAAATCTGACTAATGAAACTACACTAAACTGAGCAAACGTAGGCTGCAGTAGTGACTTGCCAAACACTTAGATAAAGGAAGAAATAATTATTTTTCTAATCATGCTGTTGAGGACATTTAAGACACAGGTGCTTATGAAACAACCCATGAGACAGATCAAATGAGGCTTAATCATAAGTCAGACTGGGATACAAGAGCTAAAAAAAAACATTGTTTTTGTTTTCGTTGTGAATTTGAGTACTTGATGCTGTGTGTCTGATTGCCAGAAAATGTCTCTGCAGCTGAGAGTTTCTGTAGACTTGCCTGTGGAAAACAGAAAAAAGACTAAAACAGGACTCAAACTGTTCTCGCAAAGTTTCCGTCCACAAACTGCAAGAGCAAATAAGCTAGAGAGCAGTTAGAGGGATACAGTGAAGGTTGTGTGAACGAAACAAGGAGGCACAAATCCAGTTAGATAATTATTACATGGTAGCAATGACTGAATACGTGATGTTGTGAAAGTTGTCACAGTAAACACCTGGCAGTCACAAGACTCCAGAAAGCACTAAGTGTGACAACTTTGACAAGCTCCTTGTCTCACCAAACAGTTTTACATGTGTTTGTGTGTCAAGTGCCATTATATTACGCAAATGAGAAGCTAATGCACACATGCAGCATTATTTCCCTCCCTGCTTTCAGTTACAAAAAGAAAGAAATACTAAAGTTTTCACACAAGTAAGGAACTGAGCATTCCTGTACCACTTTCCCAGGAGACTCACTATATATACAGTCCAGTGGGGGAAATCAGAAACCAAACTGCATCTCTAAGTTTACACTTTCATGGAACATAGTAGATATTGTAAAGTCTCAGGCCAGTCACGATTCAGTTTTTTTCTTGCAAAAATGTTTCTTTGCAAATGTCTGCACACATCATTTTGATGTGAAGCTTCCATTTCTTTAGTGGGGCAAATAAGTGACAGCTTTGCCGCACACGTCCCAACTCTGAGGGGATTCACGTCCAGTTTCCCAAATGCCAAAAATTTCTGTGAAAATGGGGAAATATGTAACTGGGCTCACATCGCAGATCACTGAATTTATCCTGCGCTTTTAAGATTTTGCTGCCCTTGAGAAGGACATTGACCCATTCCCAAAGCCTATCTCTATTGATGTGGAAGGAATACAGGAAGATGTGCAGTTGGGCCTTACTTGAAAAGCAATGTGATGATGATTCTATCTGAAGTCGCCACGAGCAGCTCCCTCTGTCAGAGTTCTGCACGAGTTTGGAAAAGTCCAGTTTTACCCAGATGAGGGGCCATGCCAAAAGGATGTGCAGTTTATTTTATTCCACAAATGTGAGCACACATTTTCTCTTGCATTATGTGTTAGTCCGCATTTGACCCTTTGATGAGCAACATGGTCTAAACATTACCCAAATTAGTTTTTATTTTCTACATCTATGCAGCAAATTAATTCCATCATTCAGTATTCTGTGTATTCCTTGACTCATTTTTGATAATCATTCATCTTTATTTTATCATTTCTGACTTTAAATAAAAAATAATTTTTGTAGTACCTCCCTTGTAATGCACAACATGGGGGAGGG
>OMNN01097269.1:0-11083 GCA_900302755.1 Chromis chromis
TGTGCAGTGGGGCCTCTGTCAATCAAACTTGTTCCACTGCATCCTGTTGATGCTTGATCAGAATGGGGTCTAGGAAGTTTGGAGGTCAAATCAACATCTTGGGCCATTGTCATGTTCCTCAAGATGTTCCTGATTGTTTGATGTTTTTGCCATGTGGTGGGGTGCATTTTCCTGCGGGGGTAGGCCAGTGACATTTGGGATTGCCATTTGCATGAGGGAGTGTGCTTGTTCTGGGACAATGTTTATTTGGGTGTCTAAGTATCATCAACACGGATGTTAAAATCCAAGGTTTTCCATCAGAACACCACATAGTACCAATATGATCAATGTTATTCACTTCACCTGTTAGTGGTCATAATGTTGTGGCTGATCGGTGTACCTTTGTGTAACATCAGTACAACTCCAGTATGAATACATATCTAAGACCTCTCTCCTGTGGTAGGTGTGATGCGTGTCGGCACCCCTACAGCCCCAGAGGTCACCCTGCGTCTGAACCTGACGGTGAAGGCCAGCAGCTGCGTGGAGCCCGGCAGCAGCTTCAGTGACCCCCAGTGCTCCGGAAAAGGCAAATGTATCACGCAGCCCTCAGAGGTGAGAATTCAAGAAGGAAGTAAAATCCTCAAAGCGCAGGGATGTTTCTTTTCTTTCAACAAGACACTTTTCAGCTTTGCATGATAAAGGCACAAATGCACAGGGAGAAAACGCTGCACATTCATTTTATGCTTGAATAGGAAATCCTGTAAGCTCTAACAGACTTGAATAAAAAGTTACCACTCAGGCAGCACATCTGAATGGAAACACTCAACCTTTTAATTTCGACATGTTTCTTTTTCCTGTTTTACAAGTATGTATAAGCCTGGTTTTGGGAATTCTTCACTTTACAACTTGCTAAAATAACAACGTGACTGAAAAATAAACATTTCCCTATTGTTAAAACCAGAACTGCATCATTGCATTCAGTGTTGGAAACCCCTTTGGATCATTATTCACAAATGTAACAGCAGAAAAGCGCTGCAACAAACAGTGCAACAAATTACCACAGTGCTGAGGAAAACATGCAAACTGCTGATGGTTAGAAATTCATATAGCTATGCCTCAAAATGAGCTAATAAGATATTGTGAAAGCTCGCCTGAAGACAGAGAAATGCTGCAGTAGAGAAAGAAGTCCTCCACACTCTGAACTAGGAGATGAAGCAACAGTGGCTCTTACTAAGCATGAATAAAGTGCAGAGGGAAATGTCGCAGAGGCCCATTCATGGCGTCTCTTTTTATGCTCAGTTTCTCATTATCATTCCCCTCGCTGGTACAGAAAATCAGACTGTGTCACTGCTCCTCATAATTGCATTGTTGTGTCACTGAATTATTTTACGATGTGCAATCTCATTATTTCTGTTTCGCAGGTTTTCCCTTCCTTCCATCTCTCGTCTCTCTCAATGTATCACCTTTAACGCTGGTTGATTTGTGTGTGATTGTGTTTTGCAGAGCACTTTCTTCTGCGAGTGTGAGGATGGCTACACTGGAATTTTTTGCGAGGAATTCGACGCCTGCCACCACCGACCTTGCCGCAACAACGGCACCTGCACCGACGTTAGACAGGGAGGTGAAGGACGCAACTTCACCTGCACCTGCCAGCCAGGTGTGTGTGTTTTTCTATGTGTACATTATGTCATTTTGCACGACCTCAGGCTCCTGATGTGTTTATTTCAGGGCTGTCTGTAACACGGTGTCTCACACGTGTGTGGAAAACCCATGGGAGTCTGCCTGTGAGGTCTCAATTGGTTTGATTAGAGCCGAACAGCGAGAGCCTCTTTGTTTTAGAAAATGTCCGAATGAGAACAGAGGAGCAGAGAGAGTATTGAACCCTTGATCTTGTCACATTTATTTTGGGGCAGGGACTAGAAACAAGGGCCTCTGGTAGGAAGGTAAATGTCGGAGGGGGCTGCTGATTGCCAGTCACTTCCCATTAGGGGATTGTGCTAACAAGCCCTGTGTGTGAGTGGCAGATAAGAGAAAATAAAAAGGTGGAAACAGACAGTAGTCAGCACTGTAACATGTAACTTAACAAGGCGGCTCAGTTCAGTGCCTTTAGTGGACAGTGAGGCCTTATTTATTGATGCATTTCATTTATTAAGCTCTAGATTGGCTACTAATACTTTTTGATATTTGAAAAATTATAATCAACAGACAAACAAATACATGCAAGTATTTAACCCTCTGAACTCCAAGCAGTCACATTTTTACTCACTGTGGGCTCATTTTTCACTGCAATATAAAGTCCTGTACCTCTGTAGAAACAGCACAGCCATAGGAAGAAGTATTAAGACCTCAAAAAGGTCTTTTGTGCAGTAGAACACATATAAATAATAAAAAACAAGAAAAACTAAAGGTTGAATTTATGATTTACTTTACAAAAATGGAAAAAACATGAAATAATCATGTACAGTATTTCTCTTAATGCCCTCAGGTGTTACCTAAACCTGAAAAAATGGTGACTCTACATATTATATATATATTACTACTTACATTTTTAATTTGATTCTATACTTGTTTCCTATCTGCTCTGTGTAAACACTGCCTGCGTTTCAGGCAAAATGTCTCTCGGTTGTGCCGTGAAACTCAGAATTTTTTGTTTTTTCAATAATCTGTTTAGTGAAAATGATTAATCTGGCAATTAACATGTAGAATAAAGTGCTTTTGACAAAATATCATGATTTTTAGCTTCAACTTGGTTAATATTCCAGATGAAACTGCAAGTCACATATAATTAGTTTAAGGGCCACTGGAAAGTAAAATCTGATCATTTTTTCTGTTTTGGTGTGATTAAAAAAAAAATTTTAAAAAAAAGGCAACCTGCTTTTTAAACCCCTCAGTGGGTTTTTGGGTTAAGAAGGTTAATAACATAGTTTTTCATAATAAATCAAATTTTCAAAACTGTTCAAGAAAACAAACACATTTCCAGCTTCTGAAGCTTCTCCATAATTTTGTGGCTCCACAAGCTGCTGTTTTATGTGTTACAATACATCATGTGGCAACCTGCCTTGTAAGATAACAACTGCATGTAACACAACAATGCACTGTGTATTTTTTTTAACAGACCATATGGCTGGTAGCTAACACATAACTGGCTGGTGCTAGATGACGCAGTCTGATTATAAGCTGTATGTTTGTCAGGTTATGAAGGCGAGCGCTGCCAGTTGCTGGTTGACCACTGCATCTCTCAGCCTTGTAAGAATGGAGCCACTTGTTTCAGCAGCCTGGCCGGGCCCAGGTGCTACTGTCCCGAAGGTAGGAACCCAATTATCGCATGCTGGAACCAGTTGTGTGCTTGTTGATGTGTGTTTGCTGTAACTGAATCAAAAACAAAGTAAGAGAAGCTCCCAGAAATATGTGGTGTGTTTGTCTATAATAGAAACAGCTGCCCAGAAACCCTTTAACAGCTCATGATGTTTGTGTGTCTTTGTGGAAAATAAAGACTAAAAGGAAAGTGCAGAAATAAGTTTGTGCATTCTGCAAGAGCATTTTCCAGCTGTCTGATTGCAGTTGTTATGGGCACTGTGTGTCTGCTGCATGTTTAACAGTATCTGTGCCACCGAGATGCTTAATTTAAACCTTCCTCCTCTATTCTAATTAGTCTTCATAGCCTGAGCGACCTGCATCAGTCTCTCTGGGGAAATATGTGACCGCAAAACTGCTGCAGAAACAGCATTTCTTAATAAGATCACACGGGTTTGCAATTAACCTACAGCATGTACACAGACTGTATGTGCACACCCAAAACACAGAATAAATATTAGGTAACAATGGGCTAATAAAGACACAGTGGATGGATGGAAAGCCTGCAGGGAAAGTTGTTCCGTTGTTCCAGTTTAAAAACAGTCAAGGAGGCCTCACTCACGCTGCAACACCTGGTTGTAATATTAATCTGCTAAAAGAACAAGGTCTCCAGTGAGGAAAGGAATTCATAATCCACCGCTTGTGCATTTATTTTCATAAATTGAGTGAAACAGTTTTGCGAGAACTCTGCCAGCACCGTTATTGCAAGGATATTTTGTTGAGGGAGAGCTTTTAATAATTATTTGTTAATTCGGTGTCCGAGGGGACTTTGACTTACAGAGCAATTACCTGTCACTGTGTTTATTTACAAGTGGCTGGCCATTTTTAATAAGTGAATAACAAAAAACATGTTAAGTATTGCAGCATAATGAGCCTTTTTTTCACCACAGGCCTTTTTAATGGAATACATTTTCACATGTCACAGCAGGAAAAGCAAAGATGTAAATGCTGCAATCAATGGCAGCTAAATTCCTGTCAACAATAGTGAAAATTATGCATTAAGAAATGATTTTTCAGCATAAATACTGGTCCGGAAATTCACATTGCAACAGCAGTTTGTTTAGAATATAGCTGGTAGAGAAAATCAGTACCAGACCAGGAAAAAGAGGAGCTCCACCGACACAAACTCAAAATGGCAAATCCATAGTAAAGGGTGCTTCATTATAGGACATACTGTTTAATAAGTAATCAGTCAATAACTTAGTAATCAATTAGAGGGCTGAACAATACTCACATAGGAAACAGACTGCATTAGCACATATTGTTCTTTTCAGGTTGGGTTTATGTTCCTGCTATTTGATACCACTGGGTATTACATTCTGTTCCACGATTAATACCAGAAATAAAGCCCACAGTTTATGGTTTATTTTAGTGTAAGAATACATAAAGTCATTTAAATGTCCTGTCAAGTGGCAAAAACAAGTTTGTATATGAAACACGTTGGTAAAAAAAAAAAAAAGAGAGAGAGATGTGCAACCATACTGATGAACATATCAAAGAAGGATGATGATTTGAATGTCTTTGAATACACAGCCTCCGGGCAAATCATCAAAACCAGGAGAGACTTTTTCATCCTGAATGATGGTTTTAACGGGGTGGCAGTAAAAAGGAGACGCTGTATAGTAATGTAAAGTTTCCAAGAGCAAGAAAACATTTCATCTTTTTTTTTTTTTTTTAAAGGCTTTCATTAACACTCCAAGTCCGAGAATACTTTACGTTCCCTTTATGTGAAACCTCTCTATGTGTAGAACAGGGACGGATAACAAGAGCAGAGGAAAGACAAAAGAGAATGAGAAGTTTGAAGGAAAAAAAACAGACTACTGTTGTTCCTCCTGAAAGTCACTTTCTAGTTATAGTACTTGTGCGTCTCAAAGACCCAACTAAGTAGAAATGCTTTGTAATACATGATAATTAAGACTTTGTGAAGTAGTGTCCTCCACTGGCAAGGAAATATAAGCGCAATCAAACGGCCAAATGAACACGCACAGACCGCAGATTCCCATTTTTCATGCTCATTTTTAGTGCTTATCCAGGATCTACCCTCCCACCCCCATAAATCACCTCCAAGTTTTCTCTCTGTGCTTTTCCACACGGGCACAAGCCGTGAATAAAATGGTGGGTGGCAGGACAGCTCTAGTTGCTGTCATCAGTGATGCAACAGCTTTGTGATCACCAGGCCAGTTATGACAGCATGGAGCTGCAATTTGTACTTACCAGAATCACCCTGAAGGGACTGAGATATCGTCTCTGTTTTTCTGTCAACAGCATTTCTCAAAAAGCGACAAATTGTCAGAGAGAAGTTGAGTCAAGTAACTACCAAATGGCCGAATGTGGCTTTTGGGATGTCTGTCCGTGGGTTGCTATTGGGTTTAGAAGATAGCCATACAGTAATCCAGACAGAGATTTGAATCTAACAGTTTATTCATACTGCAGTTTACATGGTTCATGTTGCTCAACCGTCCAATAACTATGAACCCAACTGGTACTGAAGCCATCGCCCAAATTGAAAAATCTATACCTAGTTTTCCTCACTTACAGTCAGTTCTGTGAATAAACTCTCTATCGGTATACACCGATCAGGCATAACATTATGACCACCTGCCTAATATTGTGTTGGTCCCCCTTATATGCTCAAAAATGCTCTGAACCATTGGGCATGGACAAGAGGACCTCTCAGGGTATCCTATGGGGTCTGGTACGAGGACATTGGCAGTGGATGCTTTGGGTACTCTGGCTTGTGCAGTGGGGCCTCTGTCAATCAAACTTGTTCCACTGCATCCTGTTGATACTTGATCAGAATGGGGTCTCGGAAGATTGGGGATCAAATCAACATCTTGGGCCATTGTCATGTTCCTCAAGATGTTCCTGATTGAACTTTTTACCATGTGGTGGGGTGCATTTTCCTGCAGGGGTAGGCCAGTGACATTTGGGATTTCCATTTGCATGAGGGAGTGTACTTGTTCTGGGACAATGTTTATTTGGGTGTCTAAGTCTCATCAACATGGATGTTAAAATCCAAGGTTTTCCAGCAGAACACCACATAGTACCAATATGATCAATGTTATTCACTTCACCTGTCAGTGGTCGTAATGTTGTGGCTGATTGGTGTATATCTCAGTGTAACTTTATCTTGGTTGACTGAAAAAATAAAACCTTTACTGTGTATTTATTTTTCAGTAGTGGCACACCCTCTGCTCTTCTTATTGTTCTCACACCATCACAGCATCTCTACGGTGGAAATTGTCAAATACAAGTAACTCTCTCAGCTTTGGAAACCGTGTGTTTGTGTCCATTATGGCGGCCATTAGTCACAACTTGACCGTTTCAGGATCTCTCTGGGGAAATATACGGGCCACTCCTGTCCATCGCCATGTTTCTTCTAGTAGATAAAAGTAGAAACAAACCATATTCTGTGTTTTATGAGGTTCAGTTAGGCAGGGACGAATTAAAGGGGTCCGGCGGACAACAAGAGAAATTGCTGGATCAACTCTGAGATGCTCAAATATACACCATTTGTGTCTTTAAAACTCCAGCAATTCAATATAAGAAGTATAAATTAATTTCCAAGTTAACTTGAGAAGTAATGGACCATTTAACAACAACAAACCTACCAGCGACTACTCCAAGGTATCATTTTGTGGCAGCTCTGCAGGGAACCACTCAGGGAAACAAAAAAGGAGAATTTTTTACCAAATAAACTAAACAGACAGTAGCTTAAAAAGATACCAACTCAGAGTAGTTTAGGACTGATGAAGCTTTACAGAACGAGAGCCAATTTCTTGAGGGAAATTAGCTTCAAGGGCCAGTATGGAGAATAGGAACAGTTAACGCTGCCAAGACCTAATCTCACATGCATATGGGCGCATCGGTACTGTTTAAAGACAAATTTGAAAAATGCAAAACCTGTCTTTTAATCAGAACTTTACAAGACAAATTTACTCTTACTTAAAAGTTAAAGCGTACAAAATAAAATGCCTCTGGGTAGAATCCCAAATTTCACAATCTGATATTTATGAAGGTCTTTGCTCTCTGACTGTCTTGTAAAGTGTGTGCACAGTTATTATGCAAACTTTATTCCTCAGGATTTATTATTGAACAAATACAGCGCTCTAAGTCAATCCAAACATGCTATTGAACCTTAAAGGCCAACGATGAATTATTAAACAACTATTCTACATTTTAAGACACAAGCTTCAATTAAATTACATTCTTGACTGTTCAGAAATGTCCTGTAATCGCTATAACTACCCTTTTGAACAACTGCCCATAGCTTTACATTTATTAAGGAGTCTCTTGGAGTTTCTCAATCTATTCACAATCAACTTTCACTGAAGCAGCAACCACTGCCTTCCAAATGCTCTGCAAAGAGGTGTCTTGTCTTCCCTCAGTGTAAATCTCATGTTGGTGAATGGCTCGTAAGTTCTCAGTAGGATTTAAAGAAGGCCAAGCCATTATTCAGTCATCTTTGAGGCCTTTGAGGTACTTGGATGCATGCGATGGACGATTATCCTGCGTAAAGGTCATGGTCTTCTTGAATGCTGCTGACTTCTTCCATCTTCCAGATACTGACCTTTAGTTTGGTAGTCGACTTTCCGTCTTCAACCCAAAAAGCTTCAATTAGCTCATCCTTAATGATAGCATCCATACCAGTACTCCTCCTCCTCCACCTTGCTGGCACTAGAATCAAAGTGGTGTCCATTAGTGATCCAGCCGTCCATCCATCTACTCCATCAAGACTCACTATCATTTCACCTGTCCATCAAACCTTTGAAAAAATCTGTTGTCGTGTATTTCTTGACCCAATCTTGACACTTCATCTTGTGAATCTTACACAGTGGTTGTTATGTTTCAGCCTTCCACTTGACACCTTGTACTTTTGGACTACAGTCCGGCTGCAGTTCAGTAATATGGTGGCACTGAAGGATAATGTGTTCTTGGTAGCTTCACGTTTCGTTTTTCTGAAGCCTTATGCTGCTAATTTGCACGTTTTCTTCTGTCCAGTGCTCACACCTCAATAGTTAATCTTTTTCAAGAATATTACATCCGTATGAAAGACATTTTTACAATTTTTGACTTTCAGTGTCAGTTAAATCTCTTTCTTGGCCCCATTTTAGCAGAAGTAATGAGGCTGCCTAATTATTATGGACCTTAATGTAAAGTATTAATCACTTCAGACTGCACCCTCCTTCATTACACAAGTATATGCCAGCTGAAAATGATTAAATCCAATAAGCACTCAGGTTTATGTGGTTCGGAGTTGGAAAATGTGCAGAGAAATAATGATAAGTACTGAACACTCCCTTGCCTATACAGTATAGTGCACACAGTGTAGCTTTTACTTGCATGCTCTCGCTACAAGGTGATGCAGAAGTTAAACCCATGTGGATAATGTGATTTTCATGGGTGCGTGCATGTACATTTTGCACTCTGACTCGTACACACTGACGGAAGACTGTGAAGTGGGAATGTCTGTACTGTGGCTGCCTCCAGTCAGACGTAGAGGGGTGGAGGAGTGAGCGGGCCAGCTAAATTTAAACTGTTAACTCCTTGGCAGGTTTGAACGCCAGCAGCAGGAGTGAACAGACTCCTTCCTGTCAGCTCGTGTCACAGTGTGAGTGTGCTCTGCTTTAGATTGATAGATGTATGGGCAAACTGGCTGAAAATAGAGAAAAACTCAGAGAGAAACTGAGCTCAAGTTCTTAGAGAGAGCAATGGAGCTAAACACAGAGGAAAGCAGGGGATTAAAGCGTGGCAGAGCAAATATAAATCACAAAATTAAATTTATGCGTGTGTTTTTTGTGTGCATGTGAAAGAAAGAGGGGACGGGAGGCAGAGGAGCAAAAATGAGAAGGGATGAAGCAGAACGAGTCAGTGGACACAAAGAGAGAGAAGAGCTGTGGTGAGATTTTCGCCTGACTGCTGCAGATTACTCGTGTCTCTCCGCTGAATGATAAATGTCCTCCTCGCACAGTAAAATAAAGTCTTGCAGATCAATGGATGCTTGAGCGAGATCTCTTCATTAGTTCAATGGAGTGTGCACTCCGGTGCAGTCAGCTCAGGGATTTACTACGGTGTTACTGTAAATCAGAGGACCCACATGCACTATATCACAGCGGAGATATGTGCATGTACACGGCAGTGGTTTTCTCCTCTCTGCAGTATAATGGCGGTTCCCATGGGAGGTGAAGACAGAAGAGGAGTAGGGGTGAAGAAAAGGGGGTTATTTTTAGAAGTGGAGGAATAGGTGAAAGAGATAGAGGCTCACGAGCTAATGAGAGGAGGTGAAGAAGAAACTGGTGGCGAGGAAGTGAGAGGACAGGTCTGCATGGAACAGACCCCCCACACAAACACAGAGGGGCATTGTCGCACAGGAAGCATGACAAAAACACATCATCCCTCCTCCAGAAATCCTGTACAGCATAATGGTTAGACGGCCCCGTCTGCAGCAAGAATTCAATCTCTCTTAAGCTGCTTTCGCTCTGTTTGTCTTGGTCTCGAACAACGAACAAAAGATAAAACATTAAAATTGCCGTAGGTGGTAATTTGGGGTGGTAGCTGACAGCAGAATCAAGCCACTTGCTGTCTTTCTCAGAAGATATCTTCTTTTGATCCTTGGTGTCACTCTCCCAAAGCTTCTGCTGGAAAACATGGCAGTAACAAGGTCTTAAAGAATAATCTGACATTTTGTTTTTCTTCTTTGAGGATCGACTCATGTCTGTATGCTGTTAGCTTAACCTACACTTGAAGCAGGCGGCCCATCCAAAGCTAAAACATTACTATTAAATCAATTTGTTTGTTTAATATGTAAAGTAACAGAAATGTAAAAACAGTCTGTTGTGGTTTTTGGTTCTATGTTGTCACTATTTGTTGTGGTGGAGATCGAGTGGAAACATTCAGGTCAAAGTTTCAATAACTGTAGTTCCTCAAATGGCCACTTGAGGCTGCTCCAAAAGCGAGTCAATCCCCATAGACCTCCATGTTAAAATGAATAACTTTACAGCAGAAATAAACATGTTTGCAGCCTTGTAAAAAGAAATTTTTGGTGTCTGTAGCTAACCTCATTCATGACAACTTTACAGGGGGTACATTTTTAGACATCTAAACCATTTACATTGTATTGATGCTTAAAAGTATAAATAATTAAGGGCTTGGCTGCTCTGATCTGAGCGACAGGTGGATACTGTTACAAGTCTAGTTTAGAACGTATTTATGAGCTTTAGAGGTACTAAGAGGTATATTTTAAAATATTGGAGAGAACCCGGCTAGTTGTTTCCGCCTGCTTCCAGTCTTTATGCGACACTATGCTAATCATCTTCTGGGTTTTGGCAAGAAAGTAATTATGTTTTGTTTTTTTTTTTTTACCAACGTGTAAAACTAATACTTTATGTTAATGATAAACACCACGTGGGAACTAAACATAGGACAGGATATAGAATAGAATAGAAGATTTTTTATTGTCAATTTCTGTATATATCCAGGACATACAGAGGAAAATACGAAAAGATGTTTCTCTCTCACCTATTAGTGCAATACATTAAAAAAAAAAAGGATCAAATAAAATAAATAAAATATATAAAAATCAACCTATGTACACTGGCGGTAGTGCAATATAGTGACAGCTTATTGAGGTGATAGTAGTGCAATATAGTGGCAGCTGTTGAGATGCACAGTAGTGCAAATGGTTCAGTAAGTGAAGACAGATTGCAGATTGTGATGTAATGTAACGTAACATAAGTATGTGTTAGATTAC
>OMNN01097271.1:0-20394 GCA_900302755.1 Chromis chromis
GTAGGGATTTATTATTTGTGTCTGGCTTAAAAGTGTGAAAAAAAAGATTAATTCTGCACATATTTGCTTTTTTTTAAAAAATTAGTGTCCTTTAACCAGCAATGAAGCCCCATTACGTTTTCAGTTTACTTATGTAAGAGTGTGAATGAGATCCTTTTGGGAAATCAGATCCACAGAAAGGAAATACACGTCCAAAGTAGGCCACATTGTGAGGTGTTAACAAGATACCGCCTTTGTCTGGTATTGGTGGTTTGTTCAGGACAATAAATCCATGGAGTTGCGTAACAGGTATTCCTGTTACCAAACCTTTTACAGGACGAAATACTGGAATTCTCCCTTTTCAATCTAACCTGATGCAACTTTCAAGGACTCGCACAACCCGACACCTTTACACAACCAGAAACTCTCACCTTCCGTGGGGCTCCAGAATAACGTTTGTTGTAGTCGGTTATTTCCCCAAGAACCTCCTTTGACTGCTGGTCCGATCGGCTCTCGTTGAATAGGTGGTCCAGAGCGCTGACCTGGACAAACACAGGCATTTTTAATCCCATGTTCCAGCTCAATATGTGTTTATAACATACAGAAACACCATCTTGTACCTTCTGTCTGCAGAGAGGGCAGCTGATTGCATCCAACCAAGACCCATGTCTCCAGTAGGCGATCAGACAGGGAGCTGAAGGGATAAATATGCAACATTTAACAACATCTCAACTGAAATCATCTGGTTTTTAGAAACATGCTAAAGTTTCAGTGTTGTGTAATTGCAAATGATAAGAAAGAGAAGTGTTTGGGTTGTCTGGGGTGAAAGAGGCTAAGATCCAGGTAAGTGGGGCAGCTGCAGTTGTATATGTGTTACAGTATGTTGAGTAAGGTGACAGAAAAGAAATAGCTCTGTAATCTCTAACAGATGATATGAAGGTTAAACGGGTTCATCTGCACCATAAATATTTACTGTAAGTGGTTTTCTATTTGTAGCAGCAACAAGAAGAAAACCAAACATAAAAGACTAAAATACTTCTAGTGGCACATGGATTTCCTCTGGTTGCAGTTCATTTAGAAGGCAAATTTGTCTTTGAATCCCTGCCCTGGCTTATTTAATCCACTAGAATTAACATTAAGGTTGTCTGTAAGTTCCACAATAAATTAGAGTTATACTTAACAGCAAAAAGCCACCCAGACTCCAAGTGATGGTTCTGCTTATCTCACTGCACCAAATTATTCATTTTTGTGCTCAACTCTGACTTCATTTCAAAGCCGCCCAATAAATTACAATAAGTAAGAGCAAGTAGGAGTAATAGCAGCGAGCAGATAAAGTATTTCCTATGATTTTCTTCTCTGCCCAGAAGCAGAATTGGGGGAAACCATGGCAACAGTTAATTATTGAAAGCCGAACCGACAGGGCCCCCGTGGCTTTAAAACACACTGATGCTGCAGCGGTCAGTGGGTGAGTGACATGAACTCGGATATAAACACATGATGCAAGAGGTGAGCAAGTGTGAGAATGCATGAAAAAATGAGCAGACGGATGAATAAAAGAACGAGTCTGATGTGATACCGAGCAAGAAAAATGGTCAACTAGTGTGTGTCTGAGTGTGATCTCGTACCGCAGAACAAATGGCCACAGTTAGTCTGGACTGGGAATCTGGCCGTCTGCAGACAGACTGGGCAGTGCAAGTCTCGTCTGCTGCTTGTGGACGGACATGACTGCCTTGATTCCTTAACAGATGAGAGGAAAAAAAGAGACAAGTGTTAAAGGAAGCTGAAAAAATGCTGGCAAATTTTCCATTCCTGATACTGTGTGCTGTGTAATCTCTGATAGGCTTATTAATAGATCCATAATAGGTGCCAGACGCATAAACACTGACATTGTTATCATTTGTTTGGACGACGCCAGACTGTGACCCTGATAAAAGCAATAATTATCACCTCACAGGAGCCTCTTACAGTTGTGATATTGTTTACTGCCTGATGCTTGTATAAAACCCCCCCACAAGTTTTAGAATCACCAAAGTATCTGATTTTCACACCTACAAAAACAGTGACAACGTAAGTGTGAAGCCTGCTGAAAGCATGCAATATGATAATAACTCAACCTGCAGAACCTCAGCTGTGAAACTCACCTTGTGGCAGCTCATGTGGGCTGCTCGGGTTTTCACACCGGAGATCTGGGCGACCCTAGATGACCCTTAACCCGCTGCACCTTCAGAGTGGAGAGGATCCGATCTGTAACGTCACGATGGTGAACACACCTTCAAAACTCACAGATCTACTGGAGGAGAAACATAGACACACACCGGGAGTGAAGATTTGTGAGATAAGGTTGATTTAACTCAGCTCTTTTTGTGGATCCCAGACACTGATGCAGCAGTTTGACAGTTTAACCTACATTATTAGGTTAAATTAAACCTTTGGAGTGATGGAAATATAAATTAAACAATAGTATTAATATTATATAGTGTTAATAATAGTAATAGTGCTTGAATTAAGGTAGGATGAAGTTCTAACAAAGCTGTCATTTGGCTGGTGCATTATGGCATTTATCACCAAATGACTTTTACAATGAATATAATAATCAGAATCAGAAATACTTTATTGATCCCTGAGGGGAAATTGTCTACGTTACAGTTGCTCCCATTCAAGGTCAGAATATAAACAATACAAAATATATAGATAAACATAACTACAAATATGAACTAGAAATATAAACATAAGTAGAAAAAAATTTGATCTAAAATATAAACATGAGTAAAAAGACCAAAACACTCTGTACCAACATATTGGAGAGGACACAGCTTAAAAAAGTTACTACCAAAAAATAATCAACTATGAAGTTAAATAAGAAGCTAAAATCAGGAAAGACATGCAGAATCACATACGCATACCATTAATATTTAAGAAAAAACAAGTTTACTGTAAAGGTTTTTGGTTCAGAATGATTTACGTGAAGGAACCTGGCATCCAAACACGCCCTCATATAAAATATCCCCAAGCCTAAATTAATAAAAACATGCACAACCTTATTTCTGTTCAAGAAAACAAAAGAAAACGAGACTCACCTGGACTGAAACTTGTAGTAGAGGTGTGTCGTTGTTCTAAAAGAAGCTGTTCCTACTTCACTGTCTCCCAGAAGGAAGTAAAGTGCTGCACGACAGCATCACTGTACACAATAAATTAGAGCTGCCGGTTAATGATCAACGACTTTCCAATATCAGCTGGTCTCTGAGTCTTTCTGCTTAAAGGGAGCAGCAGTGATCAATGCAGCAGTGTTTTGAATACCGCAGGGACGACTCCATAACACACTTACTTAACTTCACAACAGACTGGGATCAACTTTCAGAATAAAAAACCTCAATTCAAATCAGTTAAATCTTAAAATCTGCACATTTATCAATTCAGAGTGGTCAGAGCCAAACTATTTCCATCACCTGACCGCAGATCAAAGCCAGGAAAGATTCCTCCCACACTGTGTTTAAGTAGGTTAGATCAGTCATTTACCCGCAGTTTACTCTGCCAAAACCCTGTGCACAGAACGCTTCTCTTACCATAACCCAACTCAAACATACAGATAATCAACCCAGGAGGCCTTAAGTTTTTAAAAGCAAGTATTTTAATGTGCAACGTCTCAAATGTTGTTATATTATTCTTTTCAAACAAATGTAAACTCAGAATGTTTCAAACAGACTCCTGCACACTGTCCAACCTGCGAAACACATTTATTTACAAGGTTTCATTGCTAAACCTTTATCCCGAAAGTGTTTCTTACAAAGAGAACCCATGTGCATTGTGATAGCATGAATTACAACTGATTATTCGACCAAAAAACAACTTTAAACAACATAAAAAAGTAAGAAACCTGAAAATATTCCAAAATTATTTACACTGAACAGGTAAAATACCAAGATTTTAAAGCTTAATATCCTCAAGGACTAAACTGCATTCTCAAAAACATAGATTTACAGGATACATGTGAACATGAACCTACAACTGCAATAAAGACATAACACAGAATATATTAATTAAGCAGATAGCGTTTAACATAGCAAAAAGGAAATGTTAGCATCAATAATAAATCACTCAAGCACAATAATATAGCATCTAAACCGCCAGAATCCTTGCAGCATTAATGTATATAAATTAGCACAATCCACAGGTCACATTGGTAGATGAAAAGTGTATATATGTGCATATTTATCTGCATTCCAGACTGTCTGGAACTGGTCAAGGAACACTAACTACATATCAGTGTTTTTAACACCTTTTTCTGCAAATTGACCCTCAGATCAGAGAATCAGTTCCTGTTAAAAGTCCCACAAACTTTGTTGTTTAAGCCCAAAGCTCAAGAACAACCTATCCCTTACAGTCACAACAGCTCAGTCAGTGTCTCAGTCCATAAAGAACTTTGAAGCCGGACATTTGTATAATGTTTGATTTCTTTTTCTAAAGTTTTGTTATTGCCATTTTCAATGGTTCACTGTCTTTACCAATGATTTATTGTCTTCTTGTAATGTTTTATTGTCACTTTCAAATGCTCTTTATGTATTATAAAGCACCCTGTAACTGCTGTTTAAAAGGTGCTGTAGAAATAAAGTTAATTATTATAGTTTTAATTGGGGATCAACAAAGGAATGACTTAAAATCCAGTAAGAGATCAGGAAATTAAAACAATTTTTCTTTATTGTACTAAATGCTAGCAATTTAAATAAAAACTCTTCAAGTGAGCAGCGATATGACGGCCCTCACGTCGTTCATCAGGGCTCTTCACCGCACCGTCAGTGTAGCTCAGGTCATCTAAAAATAGCTGACATCTCTCAGAGAGGGTCAGGGTCTCTGAGTGGTACAAATCAGCAGATAACACAGAAGAGCTCATCCATTGACAGGTAAACACAGGACAGAGGCTGCTCCTGCAGGCCGTATGGATAAAGTCCACCTTCAGCTCTTCCACACACTAATTTTAGGGTTTCGTGACACATCAGTTACGCTCAGTAGGTTGTTTGCACTCAGACTGTATACATTGTATGTTTGCACTAAACATGATGTAAGAATCCCTTGTTATGTGGTAAATTTAGTTGTGTTTGTAATTTTCCATATTGAGGCTCCAGAGAGCAGTGACACACGGCCAGTTTCTTATCTCAGAGTGACAAATAGCGGACAGGACTCGCCTCTGCTGTCAGTTACACGTCCTCACGTGAGATATGTAAATGGTTAACGTGAAGTGGTTTATTATATTCATGAGAAATGATTCACCTTTCAGGGAAGGGCTGGCATGCTACCAGGGTTTTAGTGGCCGTCTGGGAACAGCCTCCATTACAGAAACTATTTATTGTTAGTATAGACTGAAAAATGAGGCTAAAGGGATTAACATTCCAATATTTATTCAGCTCTAAACAATTCCTGGTAAAACTGGCTGTGCAGGGTTTTTTAGTCTGTTGGGTTATTGGGTGATGTATTTTTACAGCAGGTCACGTAGTCAAACATGAAAGAAACTGCAATAAAAACTTCATGCTAGCTGGGAAGACACTGTGAGCCAAACAGAATGTAAAATGATAATTCTGGGGGGTGTTTGGAGTTTTTTCTTTGCAAAACGTTTTCCTCACATTCATTTTTTTAAAAATTGTTTTGGCTGTAACTTTAAGTTTGATTGCATTTTTTCTTTTTTTGTCTTTTTGGTCAGTGTCTCCGTGGAAACTCCACATTGTGTTTTTTCTGAAGATATCACTGTGTTGTCATAAGCAGACACGTGTGTATAGATTTTCATCCACATGTTGCACAAAAGGCCTTTATAACTTTGTCAACCTAAGGCTGAGGAAGAGGAGATTTGATACAGTAAAATTCATAAACTTCAATTAATTATACACATTTAATTTCTCTTCATTCTCATGTATTTAATACATCTCATAGTATCCATCAATATAAAAAGAAGCCGTCTCTTCTGTGAACGCACCTTTAAGTGCACTAAATGTTACGTTTTGTCTTCAGAAAATTGAGGCGGAAACAAAATCCACATCTAAATATCTGATTGGTCACAGCGCGGTTTAACGGCCGTCAATCTTCGCATATCTCGATGCTGATTGGATCCAATTGATGTTGTCCCCGCCCCCTCTTTCACTTCACCTCAACTCAGCCTGTGCGCAAACTATGAAGCTGCGCCATTCTCGTACATTTTACGTTATTTCTTCAGCGTAAATGTTTTTCATTAGTCTCTAAGCTACGTATCTGTCGTTAGAGATCTACCTTTGGCAGCAGGTGAGGTCAAATGCGGTGGAAGGGAGCGGAAGAGCTTTGCGGACAGGTAGAGGAAAATATATTTTAGCTTTTAGCTTAAAAAAAAAAAAAAAAGGCGACAAATGGACGACGACAACAAAGCGGCGCTGGTCGAGAGTCTCATCATATGGGTGAGTTTATTTGCGCCTGTGAATGAGTCCTGAAGCCACTGGAGCGGTTTAATTTACCTGTTTGGAGCTAGTGGACGTGTCAGCGATACACTTCTTAGCTGCTTAGTGGAAATGAAGCAGATATAAAGCGGAGTACACGGTGGACAGGTTAGCTAACAGCACCTATTAGAGAGATTAGCTTCATCTGCTGCTCATTTCACTGACAGTCCACCGGTAGGAACTGCAGCGAGGTGAAGAGCACAAATCCTCCTTCATCCGACGAGACTGTTAAATATCAAGTTATCCCCCTCAACACACACAAACACAAACACAACAGTATCATCCAGTTTACCCTCAACTGCTAATCCAGTTAAACAGTAGATATTTGTGGAATGTCGCTCTTTGCATGTTTTGATATGAAACTGATTAAATGTAGCTAACACCTGCTGTCCATTTATCCCAGGCACAGCTAGCTAGCTTAGCACGGTTTGCAGATGTTTATGGGTGTGAATGCACGTTTTATTGGCTATCTAGTGAGGATGAGCGGTTTGTTTGTTTGTTAGATCTCGTGTCAGGTGCTTCTGACATCCTGCTGTTGCATCTACATGTCAAATTACTCACTTTGTTGAAGAACAGTGTCACCTAGTAGCAGATACCTCTAAGCCCCTTTAGATAAATATAAGTTTCCATTCAAAGTAGGGCAGAGCAAAATGCAAATAAAAAATCACATGGCTGTTAGTTTGACAGATATGCGGGTCATGGTTTTAGGGGAATCTTATTTTTGCATTTCTTTGCCTTCGAAACATATATGAAAATGATGACTGTAGGCTGGAGCATCTCTGTAGCACCACAAAGCTTTATTTCTAATGTGAATGTAGAGTCTCATTTTACCCTCATCAAAACATTGCCGGTCTTTTAATTGGGATCTGGCATTTGCTGATATTGCAATAATATTTCAACTAATTGTTTAGCCCTAATTCAAAGTTTAAAGTTGTCCCTAAAAAGTGGAATGTCTTTAAATGGTGGCAAGTTGTGGTTATCTTCCATTTTGGACTAAATCATTTAACTGGTCAGTGGGAGTGAACCTCTCTTGGTTTGGAGAGTTCTATAAAAAGCAGGATGTGTATACTTCACAGCTCTTGCTTGAGAAAAGGGATCTTGGATCAGGAGTATTCATCTTACACCGTGGCTACTACTTGAATTATTTACATATTCACTTAAGCAGGGTAGTTTTTGTTTTTGCTTGGCTGTTGTGGTTTCTTTGCCGCTGTTACATGCAGTCTAACCTGTCCCTTTCCCTCTGTTTATATGTTCTCTGTCCTCTATTCTCACCTTTACCTATTCTCCATAGAAGTTTTGAAACACTCTGTCTCTCAGCATTTGCAGAACTGTGCATAAACTCTTGACTGATAAATACTACAGCATTCCCTGTGTCCTGTCCAATCCTGTGTTTTCTGCCTCCCAGCTGCAGACCTTCAACACTCCTGCACCCTGCACAACAGTGGGGGAGCTGACCACTGGAGCGGCAATGTCACAGGCGCTGAATCAAATGTGAGAGAGCACATACATAATTTAGTTACAACCCGTTTTGTTAAGCATGAGTAATTCACGTTACACACTACAGCCCGAAGCCATGCAGTGGAAACACTAGGGATTGTATACTTTTGCCCAGATGTATTAAAGCAAAAATAAGCCCCTACTTATTAAACACTTATTAAAACACTTATTTTTTTTATTAAAAATAATAAGTGTTCGAGTGTAGCGTGCAATGGTCCTGATTCCACTTTAAAACACAAACATAAACTCCTGCTGTTCTTGCATTTCTGGTTCCATTTGTTGTTTTGACAAGCTATGTTTCAATTATGTAAGTCTTCAGCAAATATAGGATCGTGTCAGACAGTCACACAATCAATATGTTAGTTTAGTATATGCCAGTTTGCTCCAGTGTTTCTCCAGTTTTGTCTCACACAGCAGCCTTGAGAGTCCAAACGCATCAGAATTAGAACGGTCTTTTTCTCTTTATGCTGTTACGATATCATGCTTTCCCCCTGATGTGAAACCAGCTCTTTGCCATGTAAAACCCACAGCTAAATGAAAGATCAAGGGATTGTTAAAAATAATTCTGTCAAATGTAGGAATGCAATAGCTCGAGTAAAAAAAAGTTGAGAGACGATAAATTGCAGCATTGAATTCAAAAATGCCATCTAGAATACACTCAGCATGATTCACAGGTGATTACATAACAGTGTTAATGATATTTAGTAAAGAAGATGTCAGAAAGGCATGTGTAGATTAACTATTGTTGACCTCTGTGTGCTACAGAGACCCAGCGTGGTTCACTGAAGCGTGGCTCGGTCGTATCAAAACAGATGTTGAGGACAACTGGAGATTGAAGGTACAAAGTGCTGTCATGTCCCCTGTCCACCATCTGTCCTCCCTGACTTTACTTTTTATGTTGTGCTTAATTCTCTGTTTGCTCCAAAACTGCTAAACTGTCCTTGACACTAACCTCCAACCTCCTCCAGAGGCTCTGCTTCTGGCTCAAGCCACACTCTGACCCTGCGCTCAGACTCCTCTGGTGAAATGTGTCCATATATGTTGCCTCAAATATGCCAGCTGTGTGTAATATAAGGGTTATTTAAAGGGAAAGGGGCATTCTCTTCTCTTTGTAATGGTCTCTTCTCCACAGTAGGCTTTTTCACAACAAAACAGCAAGAAAGTCACATGTGTAAATAATAAAAGTAATAACAGCTGAATTTAATTTAGCTGCTTCAGTTTAACTATGTTATTGTCCATTGTGGTTTTGCAGGACACTTAAAATTAGCATTGTTAATGTTATTATTTACTTCATTTACTTTGACAACTCAAAATGCCTGCTATGATAAAGACCTGTTTTTACATGTATGTGTGTGAAAAGTTAGTTGTGATTTGATCTATATTCTAAACAAACTGAAGATTTCACAATCCTGCGTCTGTTCTCCTCAGATGAACAACCTGAAGAAGGTCCTTCAGATGGTGGTTGACTATTATAATGAGGTACGAAGAAAACAACACACCCCTCCTTGTTGTCGAGTGATTGGTGGAAACACCTGCTGTACCTGAGACATGGACTCTGTGTACTCATTCATCTCTTTTGGGAGTAGTATTATGCTCTGTTCACAAAGCCCCAGGAGACTTGACCAAGAGACAATACAGTGTGCGATCAAAATACACATCAAGCAGCTCAAGTTTGTACACGAGGCATTTTCAATATCATAAAGCACAGAAACCCAGTAATGTCTGTATCTATTGTGCCATGTCAGTGCACGATTTAACTTCATCAAGCCTCGTTTTTGTACCAAAACTGTACCACAGCTGTTTGCAGGTGTGGCTTTGGATATCAGTGCAGTTTCGTACTGTGTTTGTGTTCTGACTTCTGCCTGGTAAAGTGTCAACACTTGGTTTAAGTACATAATTGTGTATCATCAGGTCTTAGGCCAGGAAATCTCCAACTTCCCCCTGCCAGAGCTGGCCCTGGTGGCAGAGCATTCAGACCCAGTGGAGCTGGGGAGGCTGCTGCAGCTCATACTGGGCTGCGCTGTCAGATGTGAGCGCAAACAAGGTATGTCTTGGCTTGTAGTACGATACACAAATCAAACCCTAGCAGCATACATGTATAGAAATATCTACAGAATACATGTGTTGCTCAGAGTGGATAGAAAAGAGGAATCATTGTCGTCAAAATGTAGTTGGGTTAAAGCCGTCAGCCAAACAATGTTTAATTATTGCCCTGCCAAGCCACAGACAAAGGCAGAGCTCATCAGGCAGCCTGGCTGGTAAACCAATGAGGACAGTGTTGCATTGGAAAGCTGCAATGCAAGATTATAAAAAAAGTGTGTGTGTCATGAATCTCTCTCTTTATATTGCCAGAATACATTCAGATCATCATGACCCTGGAGGAGTCTGTGCAGCATGTTGTCATGACAGCCATCCAGGAGGTTGGTTCATCTCAATACCAAATAACTACCTCACTCAAATTAGATGCATTAATAATATCCAGAAAAGCTTTGTTGTACCTTTCAGGAATGATGTGTCTTAAAAGGGCTTCAGCAGCTGCAGCAGAAGGTGTTGAAGGAGGGCAGAGTGCATGCTTTCATGTGGTTAAAATAGGTTGAGGCTTTGCAGCTTTCTTAATGAGTGTGTGTAATAAACCCAGTGACATTTTCCCCCTCAGCTCATGAGTAAAGAGACCATGGCCACATTTGGAGCGGAGCTGTCAGGGGACTTGGAACAGCAGGTCAGTGTGTTATTACTACAGAGATTCCTCTGAATGGATTCATGTAATGTTGGGACTTTGTGCTGTGAGACTCTCTAATGAAGTGAAAATGGAAATGCAGCTCTAATGTCCAGTTGGTGGGTGGTTCTAACTTTAACCACCTCAGAAGAAAGTAAATAATAATAGCAATATAACATCTATTTTCATTTGCAGCTAATGTATAAGGCATTTTTTACATATTAATTTCAAATGAAGTATACGTGGTTTATAAATCATCATATGCAGGCATCATAAGAGTCAAAAACCTTAAGAGTAGTTCAGTCTGCAGTAATCCAATCCAAATGACTTGAACATTTACACCAATCAGCCACAACATTAAAACCACTGATGGAATAGTGAATAACGTTGATTATTCCGTTAGCTATAATAGCACCTGTCAAGGGGTCGGATGTATTAGTCAGCAAGTGAAAAGTCAGTTCTTGAAGTTGATGTATTGGAGAGAGGGAAAAGAGGCAATGTGAGGATCTGCGCAACTTTGACGAGGATGGTTAGACAACTGGATCAATGCATATCAAAAATGGATGCCCTTGTGGGGTTTTCCTGATATGAAGTAGTTAGAAAATACCAAACGTGGTCCATGAAAGGTTTACCGGTGAATCGGCGACAAGGTCATGGACACCCAAGGCTCACTGATGCTCATTGGAGCTGGCCTAGACTGATAAATCAAGTTTCCCTCTATGATTTTCTTTTATGAGGACTTGGAATCTGGATACCACCTACTTAAATATCGTTCTAGACTACATACACACCATCATGGCAGCTTTGTTTCCTGATGGCGGCGGTCTATTTTAGCAGAATACTGCTTCCATCCACAATGTAAAAATGATTCAGAAACTGTTTTAGGAACATTACAGAGAGTTTAAGTTGACGTCTTGGCCTCCGAATTGACCAGATTTCTGCCCAGTTGAACATCTGTGGGATGTGGAGTGAAAAGCATTTCAATCCACGGATGCCCCACCTCACAACAACAAAGATCTGCTGCTAATACTTGGTTCCTGAAACCGCAGGACACCTTCAGAGGTCTGTGGAGTTCACAGGCCTCGACAGATCAGAGCTGTTTCTGTGGCACGAAGGGGACTTGGACAATGTTAAGCAGGTGGTTTTAATGTTGTGGCATATCTGTGTGATTGAATACTTGGCAGTCAGCTCGTCATTGTATTTTGCTCTGTGCTTTACCACTGTGCGGAGAATCCCAGAGCTCAAATATTGACATGCGCTGCACACTGTAGCGCTCTGGGCATCAGCAACCTCAACAGGAAAATGAAATGAGGGATCAGTCCTGTGTAACAGGCTTTACATTGGGTAAAAAATGAAAATTGCTATCCCTTGATGATTTCACACTGGTTTAACTTCAATCAAGAAGGAAAATATGTAGTGCATGAACATTAGTTGACAGTTGAAGAAGGGATTAAGAACCCTTTGAGCCTTCTGACCTGAAAAAGGCAGTAAAAAGAGTCTTTCTTTGCTTTTTCTGATGCATGTGGCCAACAGATGATGTTAGTTAATTCAGCTTTTCATTCATTTGTCAGCTCAAAAAAGCCCTCGAGGACCTTGGTGAGCTTGTGGCAGAAAAAGAAGCACTCGCCCAGCGCTGTCAAGAGCTGGACATACAGGTGAATACAAAGCTCACACACACACATGCAATCCTTGCAAAAACAATTACATTAATATCAGAAAAATGTACATTAATATCATTAGTTTCAAGCTGTCTACACTCAGTACCATCTCGTAAGTTTGCAGATAAGCAGCTCTTCATATGTACACACACACACGCATGCCTTGGTACAGTATAAACAGGAGTTGTGTAATTTGCTGTAATGCTGGGGTCCATTGTCTGGAGCTGCTGTGGCAGAATAACTGTGGGCTTACAGTCTGGGCTCTGCTAGTCCCACCGTGGCATCCAGCCCACACTCTCCCACTGCTAGAAGGCCTCATCAGCAGTGTAGACTGGCAGACTAAATTTAGCAAAGGCACTGATCAACTGTTCAACTGGACTCTCGACAGATTGATTTGTTCTGTCCCCAGTCTTGCTCATCCCTCATCGCAGGAAGGTAAGTCCAACATGGCTGACCGCCGGGCAAAACTAAACCCATCTAAACCAGCTGCTAAAACATTTACTCTAACTCCGCTAACAGACGGCTCAATCGGGGTTCTGTTCGAGACAAGTCATGCAGCGCTTTGTTCATAATTTCCTGTATTATTCCAGTAATTCACACTACAGCATCTCACTGTTATCTTAACCACTTGTAATCTTGTTTTGTGGAACGCAGCATCACATTATTTTACAATTAATCTTCGTCTATGTCAGACAGTACGGTATCATTCATGGGATACATATTACAGATAATTTAATATTACTGGGTATAAACGTGCCGTTGGACTGTATTGTGATGATCGTATGTAATGATTTCAAGCAAACTGAAATCTGAAGGCAACAATGTGAGTCATTTTATATTTTACGTGTAATAACTTTTCAGTTGTATTGCATGAATTGCACATGCAAGTTTATTCTGTTATTTTGCATAATTTTTTTAATATATTCTAACAATATTGATTTCAACCATACAGCCCAGCCCTAGTTAAAGGTGTAAATTCTTACGTTAGACAGTGATTTTATTCCTAGTGGTTGTTTTCATCTACTTTGTAAGCATGTTGTTAGCAGGACTTTAACAATAACATGCTAATCCAGTGTCCGGTAAACCAGTAAAGCAGACTTGAGGAAATGACCATGGAGAAGGAAAACCAACTAACCGTGTATTAACATGTTTGCTTAAAGTGCACTTTGTCTGTGCTCTGCTTCCAGCATGGATTAACTGCACTGTTTGCTTAACAGCTGGGAGAGGAAGAGAGTTGTTTGAAAAGTAAAGGGTGGATCTTATGATGCTCAGATGTGACTTTTCTGCTTTGCATGCAATAATTGACCAAGAAGAGAATTAACATAATTTTTTTTGTCCTTTGGGCTGTAATTCCCCTGAGCTTTTGAAATTGTATTATCTTGTAAGAGTGGCTCCCTCACCCCTTTGTCTCTGGACAGGTGGCTGTTCTTCAGGAGGAACGGAACAGTTTATTGGCTGAGAATGACGTCCTAACAGACCGAGCCAGTCAGCTGGACACGTTCGACGACCCAAGCACGCCCTCAGGAAGAAAACACAATCAGTTACAGCAGCAGCTGGAATCACTGCAGGAGGAGAACTTCAGGTTTGCTGTTCTCCTCTTAAATTGACCTCAGCTGTCTCATTATGATAAAGACCAAACATTTCCATGTATTTGCTTCTCTTAGGCTGGAGGCTGCTAAAGATGACTATCGGATCCACTGTGAAGAGCTGGAGAAGCAGCTGATTGAGGTTCAGCACCGTAATGACGAGCTCACCAGCCTGGCAGAAGAATCGAGAGCTCTGAAAGATGAACTGGATGTCCTGAGGTTTGTGTCTGTGGAGGGAAGTGTGCTGCAACAGGTTGAGCAGATTTGGAAAAATATTATCTTTTAATGCAGAATGCAGGCCATAAAAGTACCTGGCAAGGTTAAAAAGCAGTGCTGGAGGAGCAGTACACCTGCAGATGTCGTAATGATAAACTGGCAGACAGCTGGGTCAGGGAGGTGGAGAGGAAACGTCAGACTCTTCAATTCCACCAGAAAATTTCTACTTGGCTCCATTCTGGTAACATGGAACCAGGGTGCCACCTTGCGAATCAGCCACAGATTCATTTCACCTCCATTTTCTTCTGTGGTGAGATCCCCTAGTCTTCAATGGAAGACATTAGGTGGAGGTAAATGAGCCAAAGGACAAATGTTTGTGAAAGAAGAATGATATATCATTTTGTGTTTTTTTTTATTTGCACACTTCATTGCTATACTCTTTAAAATAAGATTGCCCACTGAGGATGTTGTTTGTGTCTGCACTGTTTGTGCTTCAGCTTTTCAGGTTCAGAACCTCTTTGGTGTTTTGTTGGAAACACATGGAATTAGTTGAGATGACACTTGAGCATCAGCCTTAATCAGTCTAGAGGAGCTAATCAGTGAATCTTGCTGATGTTGTGTTTGCTGACCTTGATGGTGAGAGCTGACTTTTTGCTTGAGCAGAAGCAGAAAAACATACAATGTACTGTGCAGGCACAAAGCAAAATAACACATTTTCACAAGGCTAGGCTATGTTTGAAACCCAACATTCTTTATTTGTACTGTTGAAGACTAGGAAATAGAGCTGAAGGATAAAAAGGCTTCTGTCTGAAGCAGTATTTTATCCCAGTTTTAACAGAGAACAACGGTCAAACATAGATGCTTAACAAACCTATACATTTTTTTTCTCAGACATAAAATTGCATTATTGAAGACAAAAGCATAAAGTTGTCTTTGGAATATGCTCCTCCCCTTATGTATTAGATACTGCGAGCTGTATGCAGATTAAGGAATATACTTACTTACTTAGGCCTTTAAGTTCCCAGGGAACATAGGCCATTGATGAAACTCCTCCATCCTCTGCGGTCTTGTGCCCTCCGAGCCAGTTGTTGCCAGGACAGCCTCTGCGCCTTCATCTCTTGTTCTGTGGTTCTTCTCCAGGTGGTTCTAGGTCTGCCTTGCTTCCTCTTGCCTTGCAGGTTCTAGGTTAGAGCAAGTTTTGTTATTGATGTGTTTGGTCTTCTGAGTGTGTGGCCTATCCAGTTCCATTTTCGTCTTCTAATTTGGCTTTCTATGGTTTCTTGTTTAGTAAGATCCCACAAGTTGGTATTTGTGATGGTGTTGGGCCAGTATGTACCTAGCAGGTGTCGGAGACAGCGGTTGAGGAATGTCCGGACTTTGTTGGCTACGTTGGTGGTTATTTTCCAGGTTTCTGAGCCGTAGAGTGGGCTGGATTTGACACTGGAGTTAAAAATTTGCAGTTTGGTCTTGAGTGAGATGTTTTTTGCTTTCCATATGATTAAGTAATATACGTGAATGTTTTTCACTTTTGTTCCCATCTCATATTTACGCTTGAAATAAAGCAAAACACTTGACTTATGACTTATGTTGTTTTGAAATCCTGCAGGAACTGCTCTGATCGGGTTGTGATGCTGGAGGCCTCGGTGGATACATACAAGCGTAAACTGGAGAATCTGGGTGATCTAAAGAGGCAGATGAAGCTGTTGGAGGAGAATAATATGACCTACATGCAAAACACTGTCAGTCTAGAGGAAGAGCTGCGCAAGGCCAACGCTGCCCGTGCTCAGCTTGAGTCATACAAGAGACAGGTAAAATATGTACAAAGCATGGTTGAAAATTAATGGGACAATTCTTACCAAAGAATGTTTTGGTGCCACATGTTTTGCTTGTTTAGATCCAGGAGTTACACAGGAAGCTTTCTGAGGAGAGCAGGCGAGCAGACAACCTGGCTTTTGAGATGAAAAAGTTGGAGGAGAAGCATGAAACCGTGATCAAGGAGAAAGAGGTGCAGCAGATTTTTAAGCAATAATTAAGAAATAATGTTTGTTTGTTTTTTTGCTGCTTTTACTCTCCTGTAGTACAACTCCTTATTAACTGTTGACTTGTTGGTTTCAAATCTCTCCTCCACTAGAGGATCATTATTGAACGAGATTCTCTGAAGGAAATCAACGAGGAGCTGCGATGCACTCAGGCTCAACAGCACCAGCTCTCACAAGCAGGTATCTCATTTAAAAGCTGTATCTACCAGTAATCACACTGTTTGTACTTGCTGGTTTGATACTCTAAAGTTTACATACTTTTACCATACAGGAATCCTTTCCTCTGGCAGTCCCAGCCACGATAACCTGGCAGCTGAGTTATTACCTACAGAGTACAGGTAATATTTTACTGCTATTACTGCACTACTTGTGATTTTTATCCAGTCTGCTCCAGCGTGGTGTGTGAGCACTCACTTTGTTTGTGTAATTGTTTAGAGAAAAGTTCATCAGGTTGCAGCACGAGAATAAGATGCTGAGAGTGCAGCAGGAGGAATATGAGCGGGAGAAGATCGCTGCACTGCAGGCTCAGCTGGAGGAAGCTCATAAGACACGAAGTGAACTCGACACTGAGAACAGGTTAGCAGAGTTCATGTCTGATGTAAGTTAGCTATTGACACGTGTGATAGAGGTTCTTTTCTCCATATTTTGCTGTTTATACTTTATAACTCATGTCGTCTGTGACCATGGTCAAGGTGGGGTATGTGATTTTAAACCAATACACCTTTTCAAATTTTGTGAATATCTCCTCACAGCTGTCAGTTCTGTGTTTGGTGGAGGAAAAAAATCGGGTGTTTGTACACAGTTCTGGCTCTGTAAACGGATATTCCATCTGAAATCATTTGGGGCCGTCCACTCAACCATCAAACTAAGAAAAACATTTTTTTATACAGGCATATAATGTTGTTCTCAGTCACTTGGAACATCACATATTCAGCCCATTGCATTGTAAATATTCCAAGGTTTTCAGGCAAAACATTGATGGCCAAGCAGAAATAGTTCTAAAAATTTGATGATTTGAGATAGAATGACCCTAAATGGGAAACAAATTAAGTGGTTCAGAGTGATTTACACAACACAATTTTAGCATGTCCTGTGCAAGCCGACAAAAGTTCACAAGCTAGAATATGCAACCCTAACCCACATGGTAACCGAAGGAGGGAAGATGGGTGCAAAAAGGGGGCAAAAAGGGGAGCAAAAGAGAGGTTAAATCTGGCATATGTTAACTATCTAAACCTGCCAACTACCTAAATATCAAGTGTGTTTCTCCGGAATCAATTCTTCCTACATGTTAACATTTCCTTCCTCTGCATGGTGCTTAATCTCCAGATTGAGCCGAGAGCGGATCAGTGAGCTGCAGCAGCAGGTCGAGGACCTTCAGAAGGCTCTGCAGAGTCAGGCAGCCAAACCAGATGATGTAAGTGTGCCAACATGCCCTGGCACCAACACAGAGGAAATACCCCACAGAGTTAATCTTAGATTGTTTAACTGTGCTGTTGTATTATTATACAAGAAAACCACAGTGCTAATTTTCAGTCAAAATGTTAAACCGATACATAAAAAAAATCGCATTCATAGTATTGTATTTGTTTATTTTGCAGTCTGAAATTATTTGCTTTAACGAATTGTACTTTCCTTTTTATTTTTAGTCAAACCTGAAGCGGAAACTTGATGCGCACATGTAAGTGTGACTCTGGTTTGTGCTGGTAGAAGTTGAGGGATGTAAAATGAATTTGTGTGTTCTCCAGGAGATGGAGTTAAACAATCTTTTTTTTTCCTTCAGGGTCCAACTGAATGAGGCTCAGGATGAAATCATGAAGAAGAAAGAGCTGCTGGAGGACCTTCAGCCTGACAACACTCAAACCTGTAAGATTTATGTTGTGCAATCATCACACAGCCACTGCTACTCTTTCAACACACACAACATTAAATAACTGAAGTGACGCTTCACAATTTCTCGTTTCTAAGCCTTGAAGGTGGATGAGCTGATGGCAGCTCTGAAGAAGAAGGATGACGACATGCGGGCCATGGAGGAGCGGTACAAGATGTACCTGGAGAAAGCTCGCAATGTAAGTGACTTATTTTAAAAAAAAAAAGTAATTTATTCTTGTGTGAATCCATAAAACTTGATGCTGAGTCCTGTAGTTTGCATATGGTGTTCCTTCCTTCCTGCTTGCAGGTTATCAGAGCACTGGATCCTAAGTTGAATCCTGCCACTGCTGAGATCCAGGCTCTGAGGAACCAGCTAGCAGACCGGGACAAGCAGATTCTCAACCTTGAAGTAAATCAGCACTCTGATTTTAATCAGCGTTTGTCATATGAATATCCAGGGGCTGTTTTCAAATCTAACTGATGTTTGACTGTTTTGTCTCTTTAGCGTCAATGTGAGCAGGCCAGGCTGAGAGAGTATGAGGAGAAGCTGATCGTCACAGCCTGGTATAACAAGGTAAAATAAAATCATACATACATATTTACAGATGGGAGACAAAGTAAAGTAACAAAAAGTGTTTCAGTGAGGTTTTGGGCCACTAGAGCAGCCTCAGTGCACCTTGGCATTGATTCTGTAAGGGTCTGGAATTCTAATGGAGGGATGAAACACCATTCTTCCAAAAGATATTCCCTCATTTGCTGTTTTGATGATGGTGGTACAGAGCACTGTCTAATATGTAGGTCCAAAATCTGCCGTAGGTGTTCAGATCTGGCGACTGCAAAGGACATAGCATGTGATTCACATCATTTTCATTAAACATTTCAGTGACTCCTTGTGCCCTGTGGATAAGGGCTTTGTCACCCTGGAAGGGACCACGCACGTCAGGATAGAAATATTTCATCATAGAATAAAGACGATCACTCAGAACAAGTTTGTGTTAATTTGCAGTGATGCATTTGTGTGTTCTCCAGACATAACTCACACTATTCTGCTCTTTTGAAGGTTGCGCTGTCTATACTAGTGTATTATTTATTATTAATGTTTTATCTTATGTTTTGTGTATTTTAATGTTTTGTAAAGCACACTGTTCCTGTGCTAGGTGCTAGAGAAATAAAGTCAAGTAAAATTTATTTGTATAGCGCTTTTCACAGACAGCAGTCACAAAGTGCTTCACAGCAGCAATCATACAAAATACATAAAAGATCACATGAAATATACAAAGACCATACGAACGAGTACGTGCAGAGGATAAATAAATCAAATAAATACAATTTTATTTGTATAGCACTTTTCAAGCAATAGAGCACAAAGTGCTTCACAGACAGTTAAAATACATGTATATAAAAGCAATAAAAACAAATGGGGAAGAGTAGAATAAAACATCAAAATAAAAGATTAAAAGGAGACTTAAATAAAAACATACCCACACAATGAAGAATTTAAACCATAAGATCAGCAAAAGCAAGCCTAAAAAAATGAGTCTTTAAAAGGGATTTAAAAGACAGTAAGCGTTTCTAATATTAATTGGGAGGCTGTTCCAGAGTCTTGGAGCCTTAACTGAAAAGGCTCAATCACCCTTAGTTTTTAACATGGACTCTGGAACAGCCAATAATGCTTGCTGTGTGGATCTCAGCAGTCTGTTAGGTCTGTAAGGATTTAAAAGCTCACTTATATATATACTGGTGCCATTCCATGCAGTGCTTTAAAAGTAATCAACACAATTTTAAAATCAATTCTAAAATGGACTGGCAGCCAATGCAAAGATGCTAAAATTGGTGTAATGTGGGCTCTTGCATTTGTTTTAGTTAACAATCTTGCAGCTGAATTTTGGACTACTTGCAGTTTGTCTAAAGCTTTCTTATTCAGACAGGTAAATGAAGAGTTGCAGTAGTCCAGTCTAGATGAAATAAAAGCATGGATAATTTTTTCAGTATCTTGAAAAGACAGAATGGACCTAATTTTAGCAATGTTACGTAGTTGCAAGTAGCATGACTGTGCAAGCTTCTTAACATGGAGTTCAAATTTAAGTTCAGTGTCAAAAATGACACCGAGATTACAGGAAGAGGGCCTAACATTAGTTGCAAGAGCTCCAAGAGCAGATTGGACATTATCAGACACTACCTTTGGACCAAATATAATAACCTCGGTTTTATTTGGGTTTAATTGCAAAAAATTGTTAGCCAACCAATTTTGAACATCAGCGAGACAGTCATGCAGCACCGACACATTGCTGAAATCAATGGATTTTACTGAAATGTACAATTGCGTGTCATCAGCATAGTAGTGAAAAGCTATTTTATGCTGACGGATAATAGAACCCAGTG
>OMNN01097272.1:0-35926 GCA_900302755.1 Chromis chromis
GCACAAACTCTGTACTGATACTCATTGTTCTCAACCAGGTTGGTGACTTTCTGCCTGGTGTCTCTGATGGTGCCCTTCACCACCTAGAAAAATGAACATTATAATGCTTATACATGCCTGCAATTAGAGTGTGTTTGCTTTTACATTTAACTTTCTGAAAGCCAAAACTGCTGGCAGGTTTTAAAAGCATGTTATCTTTTTCAAAAATCACTAAAATGACTCCATTTATTCACCAAAAACTATAAAAACAGAAAGAAACACTGTATTTTCAGCTTTGAAAAACGTTGAAAAACAAAAGCTTTTATAACAGGTCGGAAAACAAACCTTGAACCACTGCAGACTCTTCTTCTCCCTTTTCTCCAGGTAGTAGCCATCAATGTCGCTGCCTCCATCCAGTGCTGGTCTCTCCCAAATCACTGTCATGGTGGACTTGGTGATCATGGTGACTTTAGGCTTGGATGGTTCACTGGGAGGAACTAAAGGAAATTAAACTGGTTAGATTAAAAATTTCGGTGTACAATTGTTCCTAAGGTTCAATCAATGACAGCCATTTTCATTGATGTTTATAGTCAGAAACGTAGAATTTATAATTTGTTATGATACGCTAGAAGAGTTTTCTACTGGAGCTTTTCAAACGACGGGATTTCGACTACTAATAGGTGGTGGTGAAAGAAGAATGCAGATCCTTTACTCAAGAAAAACACAGCAATGAAAAATCCTCCTTCAGTAAAAGTCCCTCACATCAGAATGTAGTTTGCAGTACAAGCGCTGGTTTGCTCCCTCTGACTGTTGGAGCTGCTGGAGCTAATTTACTCTCCTTTGTATCCACTTTATATTCAGGGACTACAGATAAATCTGAGGCTCTAAACAGGATTCATGGAAGGAAAGAAGAACAAACTAAGTTCTGATCCACAAATCTATTTTCAGTTTTTCTACCATCTGAATTTCTGCTCAGATGTTGGAACATTTATTGACATGAAACAGAGATTTAGAGGAAAAATCACTGTTTGGTGAAATCTATTAACAACTCAGAGATGTGAAATGAACCGAATGCTGTTTGAAAGCCTTGTATCTGCATCTGATACATCATCTCAAACATGTAGGGGAGGAAATACTCAAGTAAAGCACAAATACCTAAAAGAACAGCACTTGAGTAAATGTACTTTCCCCCTCTACTGTTTATCTACATTCTGGTGCCTTACAATATCTACATAACAAAAAGTAATACACCAAAGTGTGCTCTGCAGTTGTGGTGAACGACGGTAACTAATCCATCTGCTTACCAAATGCATTCTTGGCGATGACCGGTTCGGACTCCAGCGGGTCTCCGATGCCGTACTTGTTGACTCCGCGGACTCTGAAGATGTACTCGTTGCCTTGGATGAGTCTAGGCACGTTCACGATGCAGTCGACGAGTTTCTCTGAGACGATGGACCACATTATTCTGCTGGTCTCTCTCTTCTCTACGATGTAATGTGTCACCATTGCGCCGCCCTCATCAGCAGGCGGTGACCACATTATGGTGATGTTGTCGGCCGTCACCTTCTTGAACTGAATCTCTCCATCAGGAGGACCTGGCTTGTCTGGTTACAGGAGGGACACATTCAACCACATCAAGCTCTGTAATGTACATCATCTATACACACTAATCCAAATATAATATGTGAATACCTTGAATGAGCAGCCTGACGATGGCACATGCAGATCCCAGGGAGTTCTTCACTCTGACCTCGTAGGTTCCAGAGTTCAGACGAGTGGTTTCCCTCAGGAACACACTGGTGGACTCGAATGTGTGTTTGAAAGAGAGCTGGGCGGTGGGCTTCAGCTCTCTGCCGTCCTTAAACCACTCGATGGTGGGAGCAGGTTTGGCTGTGATGTTAAATTTGAGCTCCACATCCGATTCGGCCCTGTACTTGACCTCGGTGCAGTACTCCTGAGGGATTTCAATCTCTGGGGCACCTGGATGAGAAACCAGAAAACAGTTAAGCGAGTTGAAATTCTGATGAATATATGCATCACAATGTAAGTGAGAGAGACGCACTTAAAGACTCCTGAAAAGGAATCTATGGAAAAATTCAGTAACGACAACAGTTGTGACACGTCCCACCCCATCTGGGAAACATTCAGCCAATCGTGTCATTGCACTGACTAAGCATGGTGTTGTTAAAATGTGTGGTAGAAGTATAACCTGTGGGGAACAATGCTTCTTAATCCTTTTTATGGGAACATTTGACTGGAGATTCTATATCTGCAGCTTCATCAAAATTACAGTTATGGTTCTCTAACTAGTTGTTCAGATAGGAGCTGCTTCTGTTTGCCTGAAATAACTGGCTGAGGGCGTTACCAAGATGCTGCAGAGTGATGAGAGTTGCCTTTGAAATATGGCTACAAGTAACAAGTCTTATTAATGCCAAATAATTTCTGAATAAGTTGTTTGGTGGATAAATTCTTAGAAAATGGCAAAAAATGTTGATTACTGTTGCGTCTCAGCAGTGTGGAATAAAAACACTGAAGACGTACCGTAGGTGTCCACGCAGGTCGCTGGTCCAGCAGTCATGGATGGATTGCTGACTGAGCCGACTGCGTTCTTGGCCATGACTCTGAACTCGTATGTCTCGTCCTGGGTCAGGCCGGTTACAGTGAAGCGGGTGTCCGTGACGTTGGTGAGGTTAGCCTTGGTCCACTTGGCACTAACACCTTCTCTCTTCTCGATGATGTAGCCAGTGATTGGGGATCCGCCATCGTAGTTGGGCTTCTGCCAGGCCAGGCTAATGGTGGTCTTAGTGATGTCGCTGATGCGCAGGTTGATCGGCGGCTCTGCAGGAACACATTGTAAGAACTCTTTAAATAACGATTCCAGTAAAAATCTGATTTTCTACATTCGTACAGGAACGCTCCACTTACCACAGGCATCGATTGCCAGCACTGCATCAGAAACTTTGCTGAAAGCACTGATTCCAGCAGCGTTCTCTGCCGCCACCTTGAACTCATAAATAAGTCCAGCGTTTACGTTCGAGACCTTGTAGTGTGTCGCACGGATCACCATTTTGTTAACTTTTTGCCACAGGATGCTGTTCCTGTCTTTCATCTGAAGGTGGTAGCCAAACACATGGCTGCCTCCGTCTGACTTGGGTTCCTTCCAGGCCACAGTGATGGTCTCCCTGGTGACAGCAGTAATTTCTGGGGTTGATGGAGTATCTGGAATAGCTGGCGGGAAAAAAGTAAGAGTTTAAAGGTGAAATTATGAAACCCAGAAGTAAAAATAAAGCATGTGAAGATGAAAGAGTGAAGCTGTGCTTACTGTAAGGAAGGCTGACAGCGACAGTCGGAGAGTCGATGTGTTCACTGATGCCGTATCTGTTCTCAGCCCTGATTCTGAACTGGTACTCCAGGCCAGTGGTCAGCTTCATGATCTTCATGGTGCAGCGGGCAACAGCAGAAGACACGTCCATCCAGTTGGCTGTAGTCGTCTCTCTCTTCTGGAGGATGTAGTTGGTGATGGGACTGCCACCCTCATATGCTGGCGGGAGCCACTTTAAGCTCACACTGTCCTCTGTGACATCAAACAGCTCCACAGGTCCTTGTGGGGCGCTAGGCCGGTCCAGAACCACAATGTTTATAAATGACTTGGTGGTTCCACTGGAGTTGGAGGCAGTGATGTCATAGCGTCCGGAGTCTCCAGCTATGCTCTCGCGCAGAGTGATCTTGATGCTGTCAGGGGTAACGTCAGAGTTGAACCTCATTGTGGACTTGAGCAGCACGTTATCCTTGGACAGACTGACTTTAGGCAAAGGACGGCCCGTCAGTGGGATCTCACACTTGAGATTGGAGCCAGCTCTAACATATACTGTGTTGTGGGGGAAGTCCTTCATGTTGATCTCAGGAGATTCTGGAGCAAAGAAAGTAACAAAGAGGGTTTAAATGGGAGAAACAGGTCTAATATTAGGTCTTTTCCACTTTAGGAACTCAGGTGCGACGTGGCCCAAACTTTTACAGAAACGGCCTGCTAATGTTTCTATTGCAAGGTTTGAATGCAATGTTAACACCCCAAAAAACCAAATAGCTCCTAGATATGAGCACATGAAAATAGAACCAATCAGTGTTCAACCTGTAGTTTTTCCAGCCCCTCAGAAGTACCTACTCTATACTTCTTTCTCCTTTAAAAAAACATCCCTGAAAGAGCTTCAACTGTGACTGCTCTTGCAGTGGGAACAGGTACAAAGGTTCAGGCCACGCTAAAAACGCCCCCAAGTTCTGGAGTGAAAAACGGCCTACTGTATAATTTGAATTGACAAGTCGTTTTATGATTATATGCAATAACTACAGGTAATTATTGAAGATATCTTTTTTGCATTTCTTACACACTAATGTTGAATCTGATCATTAGTTTGTAACTTACCAAGCTGGTCTTTCACCACTACAGGTGAGAGCATCTCCTTATTGTCACTGAATCCAGCATGGTTCTCAGCTTTGACTCTGAAGAAGTACTCTGCATTCTCCCTCAGACCTGACACTGTAAAGTGGATGAACTTGGTTACGCCACACTTGACCCACTTCTCCTGGCCTTTCTCCAGTGCTTCTACCAAGTAGCCAGTGATTCTGCTGCCTCCATCTTGTTCTGGCTTGGCCCAAGCCAAGGAAACACTCTCCTTGGTCACATCTGTCACACCAAGTTTTGGTGGTGGGCTTGGTTTTTCTGGAGGAAGAAGACGTGATGAATTTTATTTAAAAGAATCAGGTACTCTCTTTTGTACACCAATAAAAAGTAGCAATAGCTGTGTTTCCATGCAACTGTCAAGTGAATTTGGACCAAATTCTGAAATGTTGAAAAAAATCAAATAAAACGTTGAAAATGTGAACCAGTGATCTTTCCATTAACTGCTCTGGAGGAAATAATCTAGGCTGTGTAGTCACATCAAAAAGTGGTGCTATAGGTTATGTTACACATGGCTATAATAAGCAGAGTAGAAGAAGTAGAGGTTTTGAACTGGAAACAAAACCAATTGTTTGTCAATCACTAAATAAACCGTGAAAAAGATATAAAAAACAACACGACAATAGTGTAAGGAGGTCCTCAGGAACTGTTTTTGATTGGTCAATTGTAATGATATGTTCATGTCAGCTGGTATCGGCCATATTTTATGGCAAAGACAACAAAAGAACCAGGAATAGTTGATCAGTCAAGTGACTTCAATGTTTGCTACCAGAAAATGTGTTCCCAAGGTGTTTTCTCAAGAATAATTAACTCTTTTTGAAGTCAAAAACCACTTCAAGTGTATAAACACTGGCACACTTTTTTGAGTTTTCAATTGACTAATGTGTCACTTTAAAATGCGCATAAATATTATGGAATACAAATTTTCCCAACTTAATATTCAGTACCTGTGATCTTGGTTCCCTCTTTGGTCTCTGCAGGAACACCAACTCCATACTCATTCTCGCCTGTCACTCTGAAGTAGAAGACTCCTCCCTCCTGCAGATCTGTCACCTTGTACGTCAGTCTGTGGCAGGTGTCAGTCAAACGTGTCCAGCCTTTCTTGCTGGCCTCACGGAAATCAATAAGGTAGTTCTTGACTGGTCCTCCTCCCTCATTCTCAGGAGTGTCCCAGGTGACTGTAGCAGAGGTCTTTGTCACATCCTTGACCTCTACACGGGCAGGAGGCCCAGGTGAGTCCAGGACTCGGACATTCAGTGTCAGGGAAGAGGTTCCGGCTACACTGGACAAGGTAACGGTGTATTTTCCAGAGTCGTTGCGAGTAGCTTTCTCTAAGGTGATGGAGGTGAAGGTGTCTGTGGAATCAATGACAGCACGGACTCTGAGGTCAACATCAGGCTTAGTCCAAGTAACACTGGGGATGGGTTTGCCTCTGAAAGGCACTGTCATGGTGAATGAGCTGCCATCCCGTACAATAAGAGTTTTCCTCATGTCATTGCTGATGTCAAAGACTGGCTCCTCTTCTCTTTCTTTGGCGACCTGTTTGTCTGACTCAGGACTGGGCTCACTGACACCAATCTTGTTGATGGACTTAACAACAAACACATATTCAGCCCCTGGTGTCAATCCCACCACTGTGAACTCTGTGTTCTTGGTCTTCTGGACTCCAACGATCCATTCGTCATCGAATGTCTTTCTGTATTCCACTCTGTAACCAGTCACAGGTGCTCCACCATCAAACAGTGGCTTAATCCAGGAGAGGGTGGCAGTAGTTTTTGTAGAGTCAATAATCTTTGGCTTGGCAGGAGGTGAAGGCAGGAACTGAGGGTCTTCAGCCTTGGTGAGCGGGCAGGCAATACTAGGAGCACTGAGACCAGCTGCATTCTCTGCAAACACTCTGTACTCGTACTCACAACCCTCACGAAGGTGTGAAGCTTTAACTCTGAGGTCATAAACAGGTTTCTTGTTTACACGGCACCAGCGGAGGCCAGTCTTCTCTCGCCTTTCAATGACATAACCAGAAATACTGCTGCCTCCATCAGAAGTTGGTCTTTCCCAGCAGATGGTCATTGCCTCACTGGTAACTGCGGTAACCTGGACATTAGTGGGAGCTGCAGCCACTGTGAATGGATCCATGGCCTTTGTTGCCTCACTCTCCAAGGCCTCACCGTCTCCATATTTATTGACTCCCCTGACTCTGAAGATGTACTCGTTTCCTTTGAGCAGCTTAGTCACTTTGCAGGTGGCTGCTTTCATGTCACCATGGACGAGGGTCCAGGCAAGGCGACTGGTCTCACGTTTTTCCACGATGTAGTGCATGATCTCAGCACCGCCGTTCTCCTGAGGAGGTCCCCATGTTAGGGTGCATTTCTCTGCTGTGAGGCCAGACACTGCCAGAGGTCCTGAGGCAGGTCCAGGTCTGTCCAGAACTTTACAGTTGATAGCCACAGACCTGGTTCCTGCTACATTATGCAGAGTAAGGACATATTGACCAGAGTCCCTCCTGATAGCATCTCTGACAATCAGGGTGGTGGTGAAGTTGGTGGAGATGATTTCACACCTGGCCTTGGCCTCAATCTCCTTTCCATCCTTAGACCATGAAACAACTGGCAAAGGACGCCCTGTAATTTCAGCATCAATTCTGATGATATCACCAGCCTTTATCACAACCAACTGTCTCAATTTATCTTCCAGGATGATGGTGGGAGGGTCCACGTCATCCTTGACAGTGACAGGACCAGTGTTTTCTGAAGGAACACTCAACAGCTCTGCAGAGTTCTTAGCAATGACATGGAAGTCATATTGGACATCTTCTGTGAGGCCTGTGACATCAAAGTAGGTGTCTTGCAGATTGGTGAAGTTGCATTTCAGCCAGCGACCACTGGGAAGTTCTTTACGCTCAACAATGTAGCCAGTAATTTTAACTCCACCGTCATACTCTGGTTTTTCCCAGAAGAGGGAAACTGAGGTTCTGGTAATATTTGTGACTCTGAGGTTACGTGGAGGCTCACATGGATCTCTGGCTGCCACAGGCTCACTGGCCTTAGTGCATGGACCAATGCCCGCAATGTTCTCAGCATAGACTCTGAACTGATACAGCAGGCCTTCCTCGATGCCTGTCATCTTAAACTGGGTCTCAGTCAGCAGACCTCTGTTGACCTTAGTCCACAGGATGCTGCTCTGGTCTTTGCACTCAATGTGGTAACCAATAACAGTGCTTCCACCATCACTGGCAGGTCTGTTCCACACCACAAGCATGCCAGTCTTGGTGGCATGGGCAACATGGAGGTTGGTTGGAGCACCAGGAGGCTCAAATGGATACTGAGCAACAACAGGAGTAGAATCAATGGCATGACTCTTGCCATAACGGTTTTCAGCTGCGATGCGGAACTGGTACTCTGTTCCCTGATTGAGACGTGAAATCTTTATTGATGTCCTGGCTACAGTGGCTGAAACAATCTGCCATGTGGTAGTGGTGGTGTCTCTCTTCTCCACCACATAGTTGTTAATCTGGCAACCACCATCGTAGGTTGGAGGATCCCAAGACAGACAGATGAAGTCAGCGCTCACCTCATCCACCTTGATGTTGCTGGGGGGTCCGGGTTTGTCCAGGATTATGACAGAGATTTCAGCTGTCTTGGTACCAATTGAGTTAGTCAGCGTAATTTCATACTTTCCTACATCCTCCTTGGTGGCGTCCTTGATGATAATCTTCGACGAGGTCTTGGAAGTAAGAACATTTACTCTGGTCGTCTGCTTAAGCGGCTGGCCGTCTTTCTTCCATGACACCTCAGGTTGAGGTCTGCCTTTAAAGGGAACATCAATTTTCAGGTCATCTCCTGATTTTACACTGTATGTGTTGAACAACAGGTTGATGATGGGCTCCATTGTAATGTCCTTTACCACCACAGGGGCAGCCAAAGGCTTAGCATCGCTCCTGCCCTTGTCATTAACAGCAATCACCCTGAAGGAGTATTCCTCTCCAGTTGTGAGTCCCTCAATAGTTGCTTCCAGTGCTTTGACTTCACTGCACACAGTCCATTTGTCATCTCCCTTGGGCTGCATCTCCACAGTATAGTTTGTAATCTTGCTTCCTCCATCATGATCAGGTTTCTCCCAGGAGAGGGTGACAGTATGACGAGTCACATCAACCAGGACAATCTTACCAGGAGGCAAAGGAGCCTCAGACACCTTTACTTGATCTGTGCAGGCAGGCAGACCTACTCCCAGCTCATTCACAGCCAACACACGGAAATAGTATCTACCTCCCTCCTGCAGGTCAGAAATAATGTAGGAGTTCCTCACACAGTTGGTGCAAACACTGGTGAAAGCCATTCTCTTCTGCTCTCTCTTCTCCACAATATAGTGTGATATCTTAGCCCCACCATCAATGAGAGGAGGCTCCCAGGATAAAGAGACAGAATTCCTCTTCACATCCTTCATCTCCAGGTTGGTAGGAGCACTGGGGGAGTCCAGAACTCTGACATTGATGAAGGCAGATTTAGAGCCACTGAGGTTCTCGAGAGTCAGCACATATTTGCCTGTATCAAATCTGTCAACATTCTCAATGACCAGCATGGTGTAAGAGCTTGTCACATCAATCTGAGCGCGTTCATTCAGAGTGCCATCAGCCTTTGACCATCTGACTTCAGGCTCTGGCTTTCCTCTAATTGTCACAAACAGACGCAGGGTGGCGGTAGCACGAACATTGACCATCTTTCTCAGATCAGCATCCAGTTCAATTTCAGGAGCCTCCAGCTTCTCTGCAGCGATCACAGACCCAGGCAAGTCCACATGCTCTCCTACTCCTTCACAGTTAACAGCGCAGATGCGGAAGTTGTACTCTGCATTCTCCTTCAGTTTCTTGACAGTGTAGTGAGTGGCTTGGACACCAGTGTATGGTGTGCAGGTGATCCATTCATCATCTGCTGCCTCCTTCATTTCAACCATATATCCACTGATTGGTGCCCCCCCATCATAGATAGGCCTAGACCAGCACAGGGAGACTGTGGTGCTTGAATGGTCTGTGACTTTAGGGTTATTTGGAGGTCCTGGTGGATAAGTGGCATCGCAGGCCTTGATGTATTCAGTTGGTGCGCTAGGCTTTCCCACGCCAGCTGCATTTTCAGCCGAGACCCTGAACTCAAACGAGTGGCCCTCTGCGAGACCAGTGCATCTGAATCTCAGGTCATTCAGCCTCTTCTTGTTGCACTTAGTCCATCTGATGCCATCCTTATCACGTTTTTCAAGAACATATCCTTCAATATCAGCTCCTCCATTATTCTCAGGCCTCTCCCAGGTTAACACTATGGAGTCCCTGGTGATGGCACTGGCCTCTGGAGTAGATGGGGCACTGGGAGTGGTGAAAGGATTACGAGCAATAACCGGCTCTGATTCTAAAGGCTCACCAACACCATATTTATTGACAGCAGTGACCCTAAAGATGTATTCATTTCCAGGAAGCAGTTTGGTGATTTTGTAGCTGATTGCTTGGATCTTGGGCTCAACCATAGTCCATGACAAACGACTGGTTTCTCGCTTCTCAATGATGTAGTGAGAGATGCTAGCTCCACCGTCATGTGAGGGATGGTTCCAGTGCAGATAACATTTCTCAGCTGTGACGCCTTTAACCTCTAGTGGGCCATCTGGAGGACCAGGTCTATCCAGAACTTTAACATTAACAGGGATCATCTTGACTCCTCCCACATTGACAAGCTTGAGGACAAAATGGCCACCATCCACTCTGACGCACTCCTTGACTGTCAGGATGGTACGTGTAAGTGTGGTCTTGATCTCCATTCTTGGTGTTGTTTTGTCAATCTCCTTTCCATCTTTTAGCCAAATGACCTCAGGCATAGGTTTGCCAGTGTAGTCAGCATCAATGACAAATGTTTCACCCGCATGAACAACAGTCAGATCCTTGAATTTAGAATCCATGGTGGCTGCTGGAGCCTCAATTTCATCTTTGGCAGTAATTTCTCCTGTGCTCTCAGAGGGACGACTGGAGATGCCTGCAGCATTCTTGGCAATGACTCTGAAATCATAAACACAGTCCTCAGTCAGACCAGTTAGTTTGAACTGGGTATCAATGATGTTGGTGAAGCTGGCCTTCATCCAGCGAGTATCTGGTTGCTTCTTCCTCTCAATCACATAGCCCGTAATTGCACTGCCTCCATCATACTGAGGCCTGGTCCACTGGAGTGTCACATGGTTTCTGGTGATTTCAATAGCCTCAGGAGTTCCTGGTGGGTCACAAGGATCCCTGGCTACTGTACTCTCAGAGACCTTGCTGACTGGACTGAGACCTGCAATGTTCTCAGCATAAACTCTGAATTCATACTCAATACCTTCTTCCAGTTCTGTGGTCTTGAAACGTGCATCTGGGATTAGAAGCTTGTTGAGTTTAGTCCACAAAAGGCTGTTTTTCTCCTTTCTCTCAAGATGATAGCCCAGGACAGGACTGCCTCCATTGTTGGTGGGAGGTTTCCACTCAACAACCATGTTATCCTTAGTTGCAGCAGAAATAATTGGTGCCCCTGGGGCTGCAGGCTCACTGAATGGATACTGAGCAATGACAGCAGGAGAGACGATGGCAGAACTCTTTCCATATCGATTCTCAGCAGACACTCTGAACTGATACTCAATACCAGTCTTCAAGTTGGTGACTTTAATAGTTGTTCTGGCGATTGTAGCAGACACAATCTGCCATGCTGTGGTGGTAGTGTCCCTTTTCTCCACAATGTAGTTGTTGATTTGACAGCCTCCAGTATACTCTGGTGCCTCCCAGGACATAGTGACATAATTAGAGCTCACCTCCTCAATCTTCACAGGGCCTGTAGGTGGCCCAGGCTTCTCAAGAATGATAACAGTGATCTCCTCTGTAGCTGTTCCAATGCTACTGGTGGCCGTGACAGTGTATTTACCAGAGTCTTCCTTATTGGCATCTTTGATGCACAGCTTAGTAGATGATGGTGTGCTGGAGACATTTAGTCTGGTTGTCTCCTTAAGAGCGTGTCCTTCCTTCTTCCATTCAACCTTGGGAACTGGGCGTCCAATCACTGGAATTTCTATCTTCAGATCCTCACCGTTCTGTAAACTGTAAGTGTTAAATCTCATCTTGAAGCTGGGCTCAATAGTCACATCTTTAGCAGTGACAGGTGCAGCCAGAGCTCTGGGGTCACTCTTGCCCTTCTCATTGAAGGCTGAGACTCTAAACAGGTACTCGTGTCCTGCACTGAGGCCTATGACAGTGCCCTCACAAGTTTTGGTTGTGGTGGCCACCACCCATTCCTCTGATCCCACAGGCTGCATCTCAATATAGTATCCCGTGATCCTGCTGCCTCCATCATGATCTGGCTTCTCCCAGGAGAGTGAGGCCGTGGTTTTTGTCACTTCAGTCAAAGTAACCTTACCCACCGGCAGAGGGGGCTCAGAGGTCTTAACTGCGTCTTCTGTCTCAGCTGACTGTCCTACACCAAACTCATTCTCAGCTAAGACTCTGAAATAGTAGATAGTTCCCTCTGTGAGGCCAGTGATGCGATAGCTTGTCTTTGTGCACTTGTTGTCCACATTGGAGTAAACCTTCCTGGTGGACTCGCGCTTCTCAACCAGATAATTCTTGATTCTTGCTCCACCATCAATAAGAGGAGGCTCCCAGGTCAGAGTGACACTTTGCCTTGTAATTTCTTTCACTGTTAGATTTAAAGGAGCTCCTGGAGTGTCCAGGACTTTAACAGAGACAAAGGCTGATTTGTTGCCAGCACTGTTTTCTAAGTTGAGGATGTATTTCCCAGCATCATATCTGTCACATATGTCAATGGAGAGCTGTGTGTAATCTTCCCCTCTCTCAATCTGAACTTTACTGGGCAGTTCTCCATCCTCTTTGGCCCAGCTTATCTCAGGAGTAGGACGACCCTTGAATGGAATGCCGATTCTCATTGAGCCTCCTGCACGGACAACTACTCCCTTCCTGAGCTCCGAATCCAGAATCATCTCTGGAGGATCAATCTTGTCAATAGGTTTCACAACTCCTAGGATCTCTGTGGGCTCACCGACACCCAGCTTATTGATTGCACAGACGCGCACCTTGTATTCTTGGTGTTCTATCAACTTTTTGATGGTAAACTTGGTAGCATTAACTCCAGAGGGTGGGGTGCATATGGTCCATTCTTCCTCATCAGCCTTGGTAATTTCCACAGCGTACCCTTGAATCTCACATCCACCATCATAGATGGGCCTATGCCAAGCCAGACTGACAGAGTCTTTAGTAGTGTCAACTACATGTGCATTGGTGGGACAGCCAGGTTCAAAGGTGGGATCACAGGCTTTGAGGTATGGTGTAGGTGGGCTTGGTTGGCCAACTCCTGCTGCATTCTCAGCAGATAGCCTGAATTCATATTCATGGTCCTCAGTCAGCCCAGTTACTCTGAAACGCAAGTCGGTCACTCTGCGTTTGTTGCATTTAGTCCACCTCACTCCAGCTCTGTCTCTTTTCTCAACAATGTAACCACTAATGTCACTGCCTCCTGTGGTGTCAGGGCGGTTCCAGCAGACCGTCATGGAATCTCTGGTAATGTTGGTGATCTCAAGTTCCGTAGGTGAGCCAGGAGGAACAAATGGATTTCTCATGATAACTGGTGATGATTCAAGAGGCTCACCAACACCATATTTATTGACGGCCATGATTGTAAAGATGTACTCGTTGCCTTTCAGTAGTTTGGTAACCTTGAACATAGTAGCTCCACAGTCACTGGAGACTACAGTCCATGCCAAGCGACTGGTTTCTCTTTTCTGAATGATGTAGTGAGAAATGCTAGCTCCTCCATCGTGTCTAGGTGGCAGCCATGACAGTGAACATTTCTCCTCTGTAACATTGCTGACAGTAAGAGGTCCCTCTGAGGGGCCTGGTCTGTCCAGAACCTTCACATTGAACGGGACGGTCTTTGTTCCAGCCACATTCGTCAGAACCAGCATATAATGACCACCATCCACTCTGATGGCATCCTTCACAACAAGCAATGCTTTAAAGTCTGTGTTTTTGATTTCAGCTCTTGCTGAGTTTTCAACTTCAACGTCTCCCTTAAACCACTGAGCTGTTGGGATGGGCTTTCCTTCTACACTGGCCTCCAGAGTGAAAGTCTCTCCAGCATTGATAACAATAGTCTGGTTGTACATAGCATCTGTCTCACACTTAGGTAGTTCAACTTCATCCTTGGCTGTTATGGATCCTGTGGTCTCAGAGGGCTTGCTGACAGCACCAGCTCCATTTCTTGCAATTACTCTGAAGTCATATTTACTGTCTTCTGCGAGGCCAGTAACTGTGAATTCATGTTCAAGAATGTTGGCAAAGCTAGCCTTCATCCACTTTCCTTCAGGAAGGTCACGTTTCTCCACTACATAGCCAGTAATGAGACTTCCACCATCATACTCTGGTGCGGTCCACCTCAGCTTCACAGAGTGCCTGGTCACAATCACTGCCTCAGGACGGCCAGGAGGATAACATGGGTCACGGGCAACATAAACCTCAGATACTTTGCTGCACTTTCCAATGCCAACTATGTTCTCTGCATAGACTCTGTACTCATACTCAATGCCTTCTTCCAGAGGAGCAGATTTGAATCTGCAGTCTTGGATGAGCATTTTGTTGATCTTGGTCCAGAGGATACTGTTCTTCTCTTTCCTTTCCAGATGGTAGCCCAAGATGGCACTACCTCCATCAGATGGGGGTTTGTGCCACTCAACCACCATATAGTCTTTGGAGTATAAAGATACAAATGGTGTTCCTGGTGGGCCAGGCTCCTGGAATGGATACTGTGCCAAAACAGGCTCTGAATCAATGGCGTAGCTCTTTCCATATCTATTCTCAGCATAGATTCGGAACTGGTACTCAGCGCCTGTTTTCAGATTACCTACTTTTAGAGTGGATCTGGCCACAGTGGCAGATACGACCACCCAGTTGGTTGTGGTTGTGTCTCTCTTCTCTACCACATAATTGGAGATTGGACAGCCACCTGTATATGTAGGAGGTTCCCAGCTAAGAGTGATGCTCTCAGCACTGATATCATCCAACTTGACAGGGCCTGTTGGTGGTCCTGGTTTGTCTAGGGTGATCACCTCAATAGTGGCATCCTTGGAACCAAGGGAATTGGCAATATTGATACTGTACATACCTCCATCCTCTCTGGTGGCATCCTTTATGGTGAGAGTGGTGTGACGTGCTGAGTCAGTGACATTGACTCTGGTGGTCTGTTTAAGGGCTGCTCCATCCTTGGTCCATGTGATGGTTGGCTTTGGATGACCAGCAATTGGGACCTCTATCTTAAGGTCATACCCCACTTGGACACTGTAGGTGCTAACTTTGGGTCTAACAGTGGGCTCAATTACAAGGTCCTTTGCTACAACTGTCTGGACCAGTTGTCTCGGGTCACTTTTGCCCTTGTCATTTACAGCAACAACTCTGAACTGGTACTCCTCTCCCTTGAGAAGGTTTGTCACCACTGTCTCAAGTGCTTTCACACTTGCACACACAGACCAAGCTTCACTGTCCTTAGGAGCCACTTCAACATCATAGTGACTGATCCTACTGCCTCCGTCATATTCAGGCTTCTCCCAGGTTAGAGTTACAGTGCTATGAGTAACATCAATAACACTGACCTTACCAGGTGGCTGAGGTTTCTCAGATATTTTAATTGGCTCTACAGTTTTAGCAGGGAGACCCACACCATACTCATTCTCAGCCAGAACTCTGAAGAAGAAGATTCCGCCCTCTGGAAGAGGCTCAACTTTCCATGACATCCTGTTGCAGGTGGTGATGGGAGAATAAACCTTCCTGGTGCTCTCACGCTTTTCAACAATATAATGCTTAATCTTTGAGCCACCGTCCAGAAGTGGAGGCTCCCATGTGAGTGTGACAGAATTCTTGGTAATCTCTTTCACCACAAAGTTAGTTGGAGGACTGGGGGAGTCCAGGACTCTGACACTAATGAAGACTGACTTCACTCCGCTTGCATTCTCTGCAGTCAGTGTATACTTGCCACTGTCAAATCTGTCAACATTCTCAATGACAAGTGAAGCGTAGCTGCCTGTATTGTCAATTTGGGCTGTTTCCTTAATCTCACCCTCAGCTTTGCCCCATTTCACCTCAGGAGCTGGACGACCTCTCACAGGAACAAAGAGCCTGAGTGTGCTTGCTGATCTGATATTAATCATCTTTCTCATATCAGCATCCAGGTCAAGATCAGGAGCCTCAAGCTTCTCCTCCATAAGAATTTTTCCAGGAACATCAGCATGCTCACCAACACCAACTTTGTTGATTGCGCACACTCTAAATTGGTACTCATGCTTCTCCAGAAGCTTTTTCACTGTAAACTTAGTGTCCGTGACTCCAGTGGGAGGAGTGCACATGAACCACTCATCAGATGCCCCATTACATGCCTCAACGATGTAAGCCTGAATCTCGCAGCCACCGTCATAAATCGGTTTGCCCCATGTCAAGGAAACAGTGGACCTGGATGTGTCAACCACCTTGGGGTTGTTTGGTGGGCCTGGTTCGAAGATAGGATCCAGTGCTTTGTAGTACACTGTTGGTGCACTAGGTGTGCCAACTCCTGCTGCATTTTCAGCAGCTACTCTGAATTCATAACTGTGGTTTTCAAGAAGTCCTGTCACTCTGAAGCGTAGCTCACTCACATTGCGCTTGTTGCACCTGGTCCATCTCACACCATCTTTGTCACGTTTCTCTACAACGTATCCCTGGATGGGGCTGCCACCATCATTAGTTGGTCTCTCCCAGGTGACCACCATAGAGTCCTTGGTGATAGTGGAGACTTCAACCTCTGTTGGTGGGCTGGAAGTGACAAATGGATTTCTGGCAATCATTGCCTCAGATTCCAGAGGCTCACCAACTCCATATTTGTTGACTGGAATCACTCTGAAGATGTATTCATTACCAGGAAGAAGTTTGGTGATTTTCAGGTTTAGTGTCTGAACTTTTGGTTCAACTACAGTCCAAACTAGTCTGCTGGTTTCCCTTCTCTCAACAATGTAATGGGAAACATCGCTACCTCCATCTTGCAAGGGAGGCTTCCAGGAAATGGAACATTTCTCATTGGTGACTCCATAGATGGTGATGGGGCCCTCAGGTGGGCCTGGCCTATCCAGGACCTTCACATTAATGTTAACAGATTTCTCTCCTCCAACATTCTTCACCAGTAAAGTGTACTGACCTCCATCAACACGGATGGCTTCCTTAACAACTATACAAGCTGTAAAGTCTGTGTTCTTTACCTCTAAGCGAGCTGCCTCGGCAATCTCTTTGCCCTCCTTCAGCCAGTGCACTGTAGGAACAGGCTTACCAGAAATAGCAGCCTGAAGCTTAAATGTATCTCCAGCATTTACCACCACAGCTTGGGAGTATTTGGCTTCTATGTCAATCTTGGGTGGATCCACTTCATCCTTAGCAGTGATGGCTCCAGTAGAATCAGACGGCAGGCTGAAGACACCTGCTGCATTTCTGGCAATGACACGGAACTCATAAATCTGATCTTCAGTAAGTCCTGTAACAACAAATTCTGTCTCAATGATGTTGGCGAAACTGGCCTTCATCCAGCGTCCAGTTCCCTCCTTCTTCTCAACCACATAACCTGTGATCTTAATGCCAGCGTCATACTCTGGTTTGGTCCATCTAAGTGTCACTTTGCTTCTTGTGACAATGACAGCTTCTGGTTGTCCTGGTCTGTCACAAGGATCTCTGGCCACTTGAATTTCAGTCACTTTACTAGCTTTGCTGAGGCCAACAATGTTCTCAGCATAGACTCTGAACTCATACTCGATACCCTCCTCAAGGCCAACAACCTTGAATCTGGTCTCTGGAATAAGTTGCTTGTTCTGTTTTACCCACAGTAAACTGTTTCTCTCTTTAAGCTCTAAGTGGTAGCCTAGAATTTTGCTTCCACCATCATTGCTGGGTTTCTCCCATACAACCACCATGGTCTCCTTGGTGGCTGACTGGACCACAACAGAACGTGGTGAACTGGGCACTTCAAATGGATACTGTGCAACAAGAGTTTCAGAGAGTAGGGCTGAGGACTTGCCATATCTATTCTCTGCAGCAATCCTGAACTGGTACTCTGACCCAGTCTTCAGACGGGCTGCCTTGATAGTAGTTCTGGCCACAGTAGCTGACACAATCTGCCAGTTTGTGGTGGATGTGTCTCTCTTCTCAACAATGTAATTGTTGATGGAGCAACCACCATCATACTGTGGTGGATTCCAGGACAAGACCACACTGTCAGCAGTAACCTCATCCAGCTTAATTGGGCCTGTTGGAGGACCAGGCTTATCTAAAACAACAACACTGATATCTGTAGATGCCTCTCCCACTGTGTTGGTCAGCTTGATAGTGTATGTGCCTACATCATCTCTGCAAGCCTCCTTGATGACCAGGAGGAGGTTTTTGTCAGTGGCTTCAGCATTAACTCTTGTTGTCTCCTTGAGAACAACACCATCTTTGAGCCATGTCGCTGTAGCTTTGGGGCAGGCAGCATATGGTACATCAATCTTCACATCGTCTCCCGCCATTACGCTGAATGTGCTGAAAACCAGTTTAAAGGTTGGTGAGATGACCAGGTCTTTTGCCACAACCGGCATGCTAAGAGGACGTGGATCACTAACTCCCTTTTCATTGGTGGCTGAGATACGGAACATATACTCCTCTCCCTGTGTAAGGCCAGTTACTTGAGCCCCATTGGTCTTTACCACCATGACTTGGGTCCACTTGTCACTACCTTTACCCTGCATCTCAACAATATAGCCTGTGATTCTGCTTCCACCATCATAGTCAGGCTTTTCCCAAGTCAGTGTGACACTGGTGCTGGTAACTTCCTGAAGAGACACTTTGCCTGGTGGCAGAGGCTTCTCTGACACTTTAATTGCTTCAAGAGTCTCTACTGGGAGACCAATGCCATATTCATTCTCAGCCAGGATTCTAAAGCAGTACAACTTTCCTTCCTCCAGGTCTCCAACTTTCCAGCTAGATTTATGGCAACTGGCGCAGACAGTTGAATAGGCTTTCCTGGTTGACTCACGCTTCTCCACAACGTAGTTGCGGATTCTGGAACCACCATCAATGAGAGGTGCATCCCAAACAAGGGAAACTGAATCTCTCGTTACCTCCTTGATGATCAGATTCTGAGGTGCTCCAGGAGTGTCTAGCACCCTGACATTAACAAAGGCTGTCTTGCTTCCTGAGGCATTCTCCACAGTTACCATATATTTACCTCCATCAAACCTGTCAATGTTGTCCACCTGAAGAGTGGTGAATGACGGGGTGATTTCAATGTTAGCTTTGTCTAGGGATTGTCCATGCTCTCTTGACCATTTTACTTCAGGTGCTGGTCTGCCCTTGATAGGGACGAAGAGTCTGAGTGTGCTGCAGGCTCTGATGCAGACTACCTTACGTAGCTCTGCTCCAAGTTCGATTTCTGGAGGAAGCAGTCTGTCTTCAGCCTTCGGGGTTCCAGGAACAGCGGCGGGCTCTCCCACTCCTTCACAATTAGTGGCACAGATGTTGATTTTATAGTCTTGGTTTTCCTTCAGGTTGGTGATGGTGAAAGAAGTGGCTGTCCATCCCTTCTTGGGTGTGTGAATTGTCCACTCATCCTCTTCGGGCAAGCAGGTCTCTACAATGTAACCAGTAATTTCAGAACCACCATCATAGACGGGCTTGTTCCAGGCAAGTGTGATGGAGGACTTGGTTGTGTCCAGCACTCTGGGATTCCCTGGTGGTCCAGGCTGGAAGATAGTGTCTATAGCTTTGTAGAATGGACTTGAAGGACTAGGCTGACTAAGACCAGCATTATTCTCAGCAAGAACTCTGAATTCATACTCGTGTCCAATTGTGAGGCCAGAGACCTTGAATCGCAAGTCAGTCACAGTCCTCTTGTTACATTTCACCCAGCGTAGGCCAGTTTTATCCCTCCTCTCAATTATGTATGTGTTTATTCTGCTGCCTCCGTCGTGTTCAGGGCGGTCCCAGCAGACAACCATGGAGTCCTTGGTAATTGTGGTGACTTCAGGCTGCGTTGGTGGGTCACTGGGGACATACGGGTTGGCACAGATGACAGGTTCAGACTCCAGGGGTTCACCCACGCCATACTTATTAACAGCCATGACTCTGAAAATGTACTCATTGCCCTTTAGTAGCTTGGTGACCTTGAACCTGTTGGCTTGAAGGTCTGTGGCCACATTTGTCCATGCCAGCCTACTGGTCTCACGCCTCTGAATAATAAAGTATTCAATCTTGGCACCACCATCATGTGTTGGATGCAACCAGTTAAGAACACATTTCTCAGCGGCAACGTCTGTTACTGTGAGGGAGTCTGGTGGTCCCGGTCTGTCAAGCACTTTGACATTGAATGTGAACTTTGCAAAACCACCAGGGTTGCTGGCAGTCAAAGTGAAAGCTCCGCCATCCCTCCTCAGTGAATCTTTGTTCATCAGAGTTGTGTGGAAGTCAGATGTCTTTATCTCTAGCTTGGCTGTATCAACAAGTTCCTTTCCTTCTTTGGTCCATACCAGACATGGGATTGGCCTGCCAGTCACATTGGCCTCCAGCTTGAATACCTCTCCTGCCATGACAACAACATTGCTGCTATAGGATGCATCAACATCAAGCCTGGGCTCTTCAATGTCATCTCTGCATGTAATTGCCTCTGATGGCTGAGATGGAGCACTAACAGCACCAGCTGAGTTTCTAGCAAACACACGGAATTCATAGGTTGCATCTTCAATCAGACCACTGACTGTGAAGACGGTCTCTAGAATGTTGTTGAAGTTTGCTTTGAGCCAGCGTCCGTTAGGCATCTCTCTTCTCTCTACTGTGTATCCAGTGATGGAAAATCCACCATCTCCCTCTGGTTTGGTCCATGACACTGTCACCTCATGCCTGGTGATATTTAGTGCCACAGGCCGGCCTGGTGGGTCAACTGGATCCAAAGCATACATGGACTCAGAGGGTTTGCTGGGTTTGCTGAGACCAGCCATGTTTTCAGCAATGACACGGTGTTCATATGCTATTCCATCAAAAAGGCCTGTTGATTTAAAGATATTACCAACAACAAGAGCTTTGCTGATCCTTTGCCACAGAATGCTGTTTTTCTCTTTTCTGTCCACATGATAGCCTAGAATGGTGCTACCTCCATCAGAGGATGGCTCGTTCCAACTAAGAGTCATAGCATCTTTGTTGAAAGATGTGACCACAGGAGTACCAGGCTGGCCTGGTACATCAAATGGATAAGCAGCCACCACTGTTTCGGAAACAATAGATGGTCCAATGCCATATCTGTTCTGGGCCTTGACACGGAACTGATACTGGGTTCCAGTAGTGAGTCGAGCTGCCTTGAATGTGGTGCGGATCACTGTAGCTGCCAGCTCCATCCATGAAGTACCAGTAGTCTCCCGCATCTCAACAATATAGTTGTTGATGGGAACGCCTCCATCATTCTCTGGTGCCTCCCAGGACATGAGAACATAATCACATGAGACCTCATCCAGCTTAATGGGACCAGTGGGAGGACCTGGAATGTCGTGGACCAGGACTGTGATCGTCTCTGTTGTTGTACCCAGCATGTTCTTTCCAGTCATGGAATACTGGCCTCCATCTGTCCTCTTGATCTCACCGATGTTGAGGATTGTTGATGTTTGTGTGGTTTCAGTGTTGATTCTTTGTGTCTCTTTGAGCGCAGTATTTTCCTTCTTCCAGGAAACCACAGGCCTGGGTTTGCCCAGCACTGGAATCTCCACCTTAACGCGATCCCCTGCCTTAGCAATGACGGTCTTCTGATAGACGCCACGCAGGTCAAACGAAGGAGCAGAAGTCTGCTCTTTGATTATAGCAGGTCTGCTCTCACGGGGATCACTTCTGCCTGATGCATTGACTGCCATTATGCGGAAGGTATATTCAGCACCCTCAATCAGATCTGGGACAGTGTAATCCAGAGCCTTGATGGTGGTCATATGGACCCACTGGTCAGTGTCTTTCTTCTGGGCCTCAATGACATATCCAGTGATCAAGCTGCCACCATCATGGAGGGGTTTGGTCCATGCAAGGCTGGCACTGTCAGCGGTTACATCAGTGACATACAAGTTTTCTGGTGCAGAGGGGGCCTGGGACACTCTGATTGGCTCAGGGGTTTCAGCAGGTTCACCTACACCCAGGTCATTCTCAGCAGAGACACGGAAGTAGTAGTAAGCTCCCTCTTCAAGGTCTGGCATTTTGAAGGAGCACTTCTGCCATGTGGTGGTAAGCACTGTGTATGCCTTCTTGGTGGCCTCTCTCTTTTCAATAATGTAGTTATGAATCTTAGATCCACCATCAATTATAGGAATTTCCCACTGAAGAGTGATGCTGTTCTTAGTGATCTCTCTAGGTTTGAGGTTGACAGGTGGTCCTGGTGAATCCAGAACTTTAACATTAACAAAGCCAGTCTTCTTTCCAGCAACATTCTCCAAACAGAGGTTGTACTTTCCAGCATCGTATCTGGTGCAGTCAGGAATAACCAGCAGAGTGTAGGACTCTGTTGTGTCGATGTGTGCACGTGTTTTCAGGTTGGTGTCATCTTTGCTCCAAGTTACTTCGGGGACAGGGCGGCCCTTGATGGGTATAAACATGCGAATTGAAGCTCGGCACCTGACCACGAGAGTTCTTCGGAGTTCAGCATCCAGCTCAAAGTCTGGCAATGTCTCCTGGTCGACCAGTTCAGTCACTTTCTCAACCTCTGCAGGCTCGCCAACTCCCTCAGAGTTAATAGCGCTGACTCTGAAGTGGTATTTGCCTCCTTTCTGAAGTTTACCAATGACATATTCAGTTGCTTTCAATGTGTACTGTGTCTCTGTCTCCCAATCATCATGCCCTTCCTTTTTGTACTCAACAATGTATCCGTCTACTTCAAGACCACCATCGTAGTGGGGTCGGCCCCAGGCAAAGGTGGCTGTGGTTTTTGTGGTCTCTGTAATTCTGGGGTTGGATGGAGGACCAGGAGGATCTAATAAAATGAAAAACAAGAGTTTACAGATGTTAATAGGAGTATTTTTTATTTTAGAGGGAGGTCTGATATGGACTTTCTGAAAATCAGTTTTGCTGCCTTTCACAATTACATGGGAAGACCAGCTTTACTTACACACAATGTCCTTGGTCATCACAGGGCGAGATGGCTCACTTGGCTCCCCAAATCCAGCCTTGTTCTCAGCTGTGACTCTGAACTCATACTCTACTCCCTCGCTCAGGCCCTGCACCTTAAAGCGCAGGTCAGGGACTGTCCTTTTACAGGCTCTCACCCATCTCATTCCTCTCCTCTCTTTCCTCTCAACACAATATCCTCTAATGTCACTTCCACCATCCTGTACTGGTCTCTTCCATGAAATGGTGACAGAATTCCTGCTGATGTTATCAATCTCTGGGATTGATGGGGGACCTGGTGCGCCTGGGGACACAAAATTTGGAAGAACATTTTTGTCATTGATAGCTAGTAATCTTAAATGATTTTCACACTTTTAACTTAATCTATTTATATATATATATATATATGTATATATTATATAAACTTACGGAAACTGTCGACCATTTTGACTGGACCAGACTGGCTTGAGTCTCCGGTGCCGTACTGGTTCACAGCGGACACTTTGAAGATGTACTCATTGCCCTTGATTAGTTTGTGGGCTACATATCTGCAGTCCATGACATTCTCAGCTAACTTGGTCCACTGCAGGCGGCTGGTCTCTCTCTTCTCTAGGATGTAGGACTTGATGGAGCAGCCTCCATCCTCCTCTGGTGGAAGCCAGGTCAGAGTACACTTCTCAGCGGAGATGTTGCTGGCTTCGATGGGGCCTGGGGGTCCGGGCACATCAAGCACCTTCACCTTAACGTGCTCTTCCTTAATGCCAAAGGGATTGCTAGCGCTGATGGTGTACTCTCCGGTGTTTTTGCGGCTTGCATACTTAATTGCCAGAGTGGAGGAGGTAGGGGTGCTGGTGATGGTGACGATATCAGAAGTCTTGAACTCGCGGCCTGCCTTGGACCAAACAGCAGTGGGTGGAGGTTTGCCTATAATCTTGGAGGCTGTGATTACAATTGTGTCTCCTGCCCTGACTGATACGCCATCCTTCATGTCTGGATCAATAGTGATAGTTGGGGGCTCTGCAGACGGGATAGCAGACAGTTTAATATATTTTCTACAGTCTTCATAAATACAAATTTTTGATTTTTACATACATATATTGACATATTTGTCAAACGTTAATACATTTCAAGAACCTGCAGTAACCCTTGTTTTAACTTGAAAATTACTAAAGTTCGTTGACCTCTTAGCTTACCGTACTCATCTTTGCAGGTAAGAAACTCGGTGGACTCTGAAGGAACACTGATTGCACCAGCAGAATTCTTGGCTCTGATCCTAAACTGATACTGAGATCCCTCTGTCAGGTCAGGGACAGTGAAGGCACAGCCCTGGACGTTGACGTGGTTTGCTTTCAACCAGGCCTTGCCACCAGCTTCCAGCTTCTCCACCATGTAGCCAGTCACTTTGTAGCCACCGTCATATTTGGGAGCTGTCCAAATCAGAGTGACTGTGCCCCTAGTGACGTTGATCACTTCAGGCTTGCCAGGAGGATCTAACAACACAAAGCAACACAAAAGTGTTGAAACCAAAAACAGGAAAAACATTTAGGTAACATAAGCCAAACAAATAATAATAATTGTGAACTCACCAATAGGATCCAGGGCGACCACAGCCTCTGTGACCTTGCTTGCCTTTCCCAGGCCGGCCATGTTCATGGCCATCACCCTAAACTCGTACTCTAGTCCTTCAATCAGGCCAGTAACTCTACACTCCTTCACTCTCAGAGGAGTTTTACTGGCCCGTTTCCACATCAGACTGTTCCTCTCCTTAAACTCTATGTGATATCCTGGAAAAAGAAAATCACTTGGTCATAATGAAAGCTTTTCTCATGCTTAACAATAATATGATATCTGTCACAGTCTGTTACCAGTGATTGGGGAGCCACCGGTGTCCTTCGGATCAGCCCAAGTCAAGATGGCCGACTCATGGCGAATGCTCACAATCTCTGGAGGAGCAGGAGCCTCGGGCACATCTGGAGGTAGCGAGAGAGGTGGAGATGTGAGGAATGAGGGCAAGAAAATGGAAATACATGTATCTGAACCTGTATCTATCTCAGCATCTAAGTTCAGTGTAATGCAGGTCACTACTTGAGACAGAATAAGGTTATCTTTTCTATACAGCTCTATATAACCTTTAACCTGTCACCTTTAAAATAAAATTAATTCCCTCCTACAAGCAAATTTAACATCTAAACAAGTCCTCTGGTATTATAATGAAAACAGACTGGGGAGATAATTTTATTTGGTACATCTCTAGATTGGATGTGTTGTTCGAAAACGGTGATTCCTTTTGAAATGGGGTCAATGACTAAACTATTTTTATGTTTTGACTTAAGAAACACACATGTTGAGTAGATGATGCATGGTTGCCTCTTTTTTAATCATAAACTAGTGTTACAGGGTGTATCGCTGTTAGAAAGGTATTGCAACACCAACACCCTATATAAACACGATAATATTCCCCATGTTATTACTAACGATGCTTAAAGAACGGCATTGTTTTAATAAAAGCTGTATTTGCTATGTGATTTCTCAATGTGCACAGCAGGACAGTGTGTTTGCAAATCTATTTCCACTTCCTCTCCCATGAACACACTACAGCTTTCAAGGTAACAAAGCGAGAGGCTGCAAATGCAAGTGTTGCAATGCAATTGACTAGTTTTAGATGTAAAGCAAAGTAATTAACAAACTACAAAGGAAGTGTGAAATTTAATAACTATTGGATTAGTGGAGTGGTACTCACTAAATGGATGCTGGGCGATGACTGGGTCAGACCTCAGATGCTCTCCAACCCCATACTTGTTCTCAGCAAACACTCTGAAGATGTACTCTATTCCATCATGGAGCCTGATCACCCTCATAGTGGTCTTCTGAATAGCTGAAGCCACCGTGGCCCACTTGTTGTCTGTCGTCCTCCTCTTCTCCACAATGTAATTGGACACCTCAGCACCACCGTCATCTTTGGGCGGTCCCCACTCCAACGTGATGCCGTCAGCAGTGATCTCATCAAACTTAATGGGTCCAGTGCAGATGCCAGGCTTGCCGACCACCTTCAGCTGGAACTTGCAGTCCTTAGAGCCGGCACTGTTCTTGACATTTATGGTATAGGTGTCGGCATCTCCTCTCTGGCAGTCTCTGATCAGCAGGGTGGTGACGCCATGAGACGCCTCAATGCACATTCGGCCGGTGTCGCCGATCCCCACATCACCCCTCTTCCAGGTGGCAGTGGGGTTGGGAATTCCAATCATGGGAATGTTGATACGTGTTGTGCTGCCCTCCTTCACTATACAGCAACCGTCATGCAGACTGCTCAAGTTACAGTCAGGGAGCACTAAAATTGGAAGAAATGTACTCATCAGAAAACAGATAAAAACAATTTGATGTTGTAGAAAAATGGCATGACGGCTAATCAGGCTGACTTCTTACCAAACTGGTCCTTAGCGACAACAGCAAGCTCAGTGGGCGGCCCCTCGCCAGACTCGTTGAGCGCCTTGACTCTAAACAAATACTCCTTGCCCTCAGTCAGCTCGCTGATGGTGTGTGAAGTGGTCTTGCCCTTCAGTATCTGCTTCCACTTTTCTTCGCCTTCGCTCTGCTCCAGGATGTATGCCGTGACAAAACTTCCACCATCGCTGATGGGCTTCTTCCAGCCAATGGTGATGGAGTCCTTGGTGGTCTTCTGGGCTTTGAAGTCCATCACTGGACCAGGTTGCTCTGAAGAGGAAGGAGATTTGAGGACATTGAGTTTGTGTCCTTCTTTATCCTTATTTATTCTGATTGCAGTAGTTATTTACTAATACTTTATTTCATTCTGACTACTTTTAGGCCAACAGAAAGTACTTCCCTTTATCTACTCTATCAAAAAACGATTGTATTCTACTGTTCTGTACTGTTCTATACTCAAATATACCCTTCCCTCTGCTATACAACTTCTATTCCAATTTTAAAAACATCTTGTAGGTACCTGAGGCTCGAACGCTGCCTGCAGTCTCGCAGCCCTCTCCAATGCCATAAGCATTTTCAGCCAGCACTCTGAAGCAGTAGGCCTGGCCACCCTCCAGGTTGGTGATCCTGAAGGAGATCTTGTGGCATTCGGCCGACACACAAGTCCATGCCTTCCTCTCTGCCAGACGTTTTTCCACAACGTAGCTCTTGACTGGGCTGCCGCCATCAATCAGTGGGGCATCCCAAGTGATGCAGGCATGACTTCTGGAGGTCTCTTTCACGATCAGATTGACGGGCGGTCCAGGAGAATCTGAAAGGGGATTAGAAGTAGATTTGTTGACTGAACTGAGATACAAATCAGGCCCTAGAAATAGGTGTGGTTGTGAAAACATTTCCAAACTCTTGGTGTGGTTCCTTCCCACTGTCGCTGACTGCTTGGTTATAGAGAATCCAAGTTCTTCAACTTACTGTGTGAAGTGCTATGAGATGGCTATGAGATGATTGTGAATTAGTGCTATATAAATAAAATTGTTTGGTTTTAATCAAAATTCCTTTAATATTCCAAACCAAACTCACTGTGGTGTATACTCCCCACTTCATACAGTAGAAATTCTTACCGAGGACCTTCACTACAATGGTGTAGCTCTTGGAGCCACTGCTGTTCTCCAGTGTCAGGACGTATTTGCCGGCATCGTATCTGTTAATGTCCTCAATCATCAGCAGGGTGTCCCATTCTGATGTCTTGATGAGCAGGCCCTGCCTCTCCTTCAGGTTGGCGTCCACCTTCGTCCAAGTCACCTTGGGGGCGGGGCGTCCTCTCAGTGGGACGTACAGCCTCATGGTGACACCAGCTCGCAGAACCAAAGCCTTTCTCAGATCAGCGTCCAGCTCAGCTTCAGGAGCGACTGAAGGACAGACAGATCAGCGTGATTAATATCATCATCATAACATCTGTCGGTCGAACATTCTTTTCTCACTTTGTCTAGTTGGCTGTATCGTTCTTCTTAAGCAGCAGAAACTGATTTTCCTTTTAATTATCAGTTCAGTGTTAGCTTCAGTTGACAGCAAGACTGTGTTAACTAGTGCACAGATAATTCACTGTGATGATGCTACAACTCACAATTCTACAGTTTCATTTAGCAGATGCTTTTTATCCAAAGCAACGTACATCTGAGTAAGTAGGCGGGGTAGCATTAAGGACCTTGCCTAAGGGTCCTCAATGGACAACTGCTCCATGACAGGGATTTGAATCACCGATGTCCCATGCCAAACAAACAAGCGGAATTATTCACTGAGCTATCCAGCTGCTGCACCATGAAATATACAGGTAAAAAATGAACTGCTGAGGTAGAACTAAAGACTTCGATGATACTTAATGTACCCCTTTTTGAAATGTGATCCATGCTTACAGAATAAAGGGTTGTAATAAACTGCTGAACATACTCAGGATGTCCTTGGGCATGTGGTTTCCAGGGATCTCGCTGGGCTCACTGTAGCCAATCTTGTTGACAGCGATGACTCTGAACTGGTACTCAGTGTTGTCCATCAGGCCAGTCACCAGGAATTTGGTGGCCTGGAGTTTCTTCGGGACATTGCACTTCATCCAGTCCTCGGCATCGGCTCGCTTGCACTCCACCAGATATCCGATGATCTCACAACCGCCATCGTACGCTGGTTTGGTCCAGCTCAGGCTGATGGAGCTCTTGGTGGAATCCACCACCTTAGGGAAGGCAGGTGGGCCAGGAGGATCTGAAGAATTAAATGTGTGAATTAAATATTTGAAGCATTTCAGTTGAATGTACAATGTGTTTTTTTGAAAGCAGGTACTCACAGACAGGGTCAACAGCCAGTGCGGCGTTGGATGCGTCACTGGGTTTGCCCATACCAGCCTTATTCATGGCGATGACTCTGAACTCGTACTCTGAGCCCTCCGTTAGCTGAACTGCCTTAATGGTCCTGTCGATGACCGGCCGGCGGTTGACCTTCGCCCAGGTCAGCTCGGTGGCCTCGCGCTTCTCCACCATGTAGCCCAGGATGGTAGCCTTGCCGTCATTGGCTGGGGCCTTCCAGCTGACGGTCATGGAGTCCTTGGTGATGTTGGTTATGACAGGGGGCTCGCAAGGACCAGGAACATCTGAGGACAAGAGGGACAGAAAGTTGTGATAATCTCACAGAGTTTTTGAACAGACAAAATGTGAAGGACTGAACAGGTAAACATTTAATGATTAGGAGGCTTGATAACTGAAACACTGGTTGGATCATGGATAATTTTAAATGTTGAACAATAAATGGGGAAAAGTGAAAATGTCTATTGAATCATTATAACATACTTTAATAATTTTACCCTCTGGGGTTGCTCAGTCATACTTTTAATAATGCATCTGTAACAGATGTGTATAGTGACTTGCTTTAAAAATGGTCCTGCAGCACAATTCAGCTGTTAATAAAAAAAAGTATTATATTTTTCTGTACATATCAGACAGTCTCTGCACAGTTAATGTTTTCTTACCGTACGGGTTCTTGACCATGACAGCGTCGGTCATGACGGGGTCTCCCACACCATACTGGTTCTCAGCACTGACCCTGAGCTGGTACTCATGTCCCTCGATGAGTTTCTCCACCGAACAGTCAGTGACGTGTCCGTGGATGTTGGAGGTGACCAGCGCCCAGTTGGCCCGGCTGGTTTCACGCTTCTCGATGATGTAGTTGGTGATTTCAGAGCCACCGTCTGCGTGCGGGGGGTCCCATCGCATCTTTACGCGGTCAGCAAACACTTTGGTGATTTTTACAGAGGCTGGAGGGCCCGGTTTGTCTGCAGGGGGAAAATCAGGAGGTAAGCTCCTACTTTTGTTTGCTTGCACACTGAAATAAAATGCTCTTCAGTCTAACTTACCGAGCACCTTGACCTTGATGGTGGCATACTTGCTACCGTTGATGTTCTCTGCCGTAATGGTATAGTCTCCAGACTCCTTCCTTGTGACGGAGTAGAGCTCTAGCATGTGAACGTGTTTCTTCTGGGCCATCTTCATTCCCTCGAGGAGGACCAGAGGTGCTCCATCTCTCTTCCAGCTCACTTTGGGCAGCGGCTTGCCAAACACCTCGGCATCCAGGACTATGTTCTCTCCGGCTTTCACCACAATCAGGTTCTTCATGTTGAGGCCCAGGTCCACACGAGGAGGAACTACAAAGGAAGAACACACAGAATTATTATGATTTTTTATCAATTATTTGAATGTGTCTGTGTTAGTTTGGCTTGCTGTGCGGGGTCGTACCATTCTCTGCGATGACAGGGATGGGGTCGGACAGCTCAGATGGCTGGCTGATGTTGATGGCAGTCTTGGCGATGACTCTGAACTGGTACTGCTGCCCCTCTTCAAGGCCGGTAACCACATAGCTTTCTCCCTGGATGTTCATGCAGTTGGCATTGCAGCGAGTCCACTTTTCCTCGGGAAGCTTTGTGTACTCCACATAGTAGCCAATCAGCTTGCTGCCGCCATCATGCTTGGGACGTGTCCAGACCAATGAGACGGAGTTCTTGGTGACATCCATGGGTTCAGGTTTACCTGGTGAGTCTGGATTTTTAAAAAAATCAAAGGGTTAGTTTTGCTGTCAAAATAAGGAAGAATTTGGCAATTTAAATAAAAGCTACATTAAATATAAAACTTCAGCAAAGGCCCAGACTAGCCTTGCAACTAACTCAATAATCTCAGTATCTCAAGACATGTTGTTTTGAATCCTGTTATCCTGAAATAAATATTTCTGATTTTGATAAATAACTCACTTTTAGTAAACTAGCTGAGAAATCTCAGACTTCAGCAGACGACATGCACAAAGATTATTTTTACTTAGTTTTAATCTTACTGTAACTGCTTCCTTTTGTTGTAATGCTATCTTGGAAGTGAAATGTATCATTTCTTATTTCCTATTTGTCTTTAACCTTCTTTAAAAGTCTGAGAGTTAATTGAAAAAAAGAATCATGAGAATGTATTTTTCGTACCGACAGCAGTTCTGGCAGTGATGAAGTCTGTCTGCTTGCAGGGTTTGCCCTGTCCAGCCATGTTGAGTGCTGACACCCTGAAGGCGTACTCCAGGCCTTCAATCAGGCCTGTGCAGGTGTACTGGGTGGCTTTGACCACAGACTCGTTGGCCCTTGCCCATAGAATACTGTTCCTCTCCTTCTTTTCAATGCAGAATCCAGTGATGGGGCTGCCACCGTCGCTGCTGGGACGCTCCCATGACAGGATGACAAAGTCCTTATTGATCTTGTTGATCTGCAGGTTTCTGGGCTCACTTGGAGGATCTTTATGAAAATAAACCAGGAAAAAACAAAACTATTAACATTCAGTGTAATCGCTGACGTGGCGGTTTTAATAAATGCATCTTTAAATGTAAAAACTCACCGAATGGATGTCTGGCAATCATCCTCTCAGAGTAGATGGGCTCAGAGATGCCCAACCTGTTCTCAGCACGGACTCGGAAGCCGTACTCTTTGCCAGTTGTCAGTTTTGTCATTCTGAAGCTGGTCTTGGTGCAGGATGTGGACACGGTGATCCAGTCGCCCTGGCTGACGTCACACTTCTCCACAATGTAGTTGGTGATGTTGCTGCCACCATCCTCCTGTGGGGAGTTCCAAAGCAGCGTGCAAGCATCGATGTCCAGCTCAGTGATCTCCAGAGGAGCCTCGGGAGGTCCAGGGATGTCTGAGACACAGAGCAGATTCATCAAGGATGGAAATGATAGACGTACACACGTAATTGATGATCTTTTGTCTGTCATTGTATGTTTTCAATGTGTGTTGCTGTAACTGACCCATGACAGTGACTCGCAGGATCTGGTTGATCTTGCCAGTGCTGTTCTCGGCCGACAGGCTGTAGTAGCCACTGTCCATTCTGTTCACGTTCTTGATAATAAGCGTGCAGGATGTCAGCGTCTTCACGACGGACAGGCGGTCAGAGGTCAGGACATCCTCGTTGCCCTGTTTCCATTTACAGAAGGGAGCGGGTTTACCTGCCACAATGGCCTCAACCACCATCTTGGATCCAGCTCTGACCGTCACAATATCAGGCATGATGACCTTTGGAGCCACTGAGAGGAGGAAGAAATATCAATAGTTACTTCAGGGTTTGAGATTTTTATGGCTTTACGGATGAATATTTTAGTTAGCGTCGGCTGTGGTAGTGTGAGGTGGATTTTGAGGCTGCTACTTACTGAGCTGATCTTTGACTTCAAACACTCCCTCTGCCTCTCGGGCCAAGCTCACTCCCACTGAGTTCCTGGCTGCTACTCTGAACTTGTACTTCTGTCCCTCCTTCAGACCAACCACCACTATGGTCAGGTCTTTGACCACAGAGTATGGGGTCCACTTGTCCTCGGGGGCTCCCTCCTCCTGGTAATCCACCACGTAGCCATTGAGCTTGGCTCCTCCGTCTCTGAGTGGCTTCAGCCAGCCCAGTGTGGCGCTGTTCTTGGTGATCTCCAACACGTCCATCTTCTTTGGAGGGTCAGGCTCACCTGGATGCAACACAGAGCAGGGGTTAGGAAGAATAAACAACACAGAGCAGATATCAGAAGCGGGGGAACATGAGATTCACAGCATGTGCTGATACTCACTGATGGGATCAACGGCCAAGTAGGACCTGGGCGAGTCCTGAGGAACTCCAATGCCGTATTTGTTGCAGGCCATGACTCTGAAGTAGTACTCAATGCCAGGTGTCATAGTGGTCACCTTGAAGCTAGTCTTCTTCAGATCTTCTGTGCACTTGGTCCATGTCTTCCTGTCTACCTCCCGTTTCTCCACAATGTAGTTGAGGATGGGGCTGCCGCCGTCGTTCTCTGGTGGCAACCAGGAGAGCTGAGCATTGGTCTTGGTGACATCAGTTGCGTCCAGGCCACCGACGGGACCAGGAGTGTCTGAGGAAAGTTTAAGATTCATTTAGACAGGTTCCTCGTCAGTGAGAAAATGTGGAACTTTTTCAGAAGAGAAAATTTTATGACTGTTTCTCACCGAGCACTTTGACCCGCACAAACACAGCTTTCTCTCCAGCCGAGTTGGACAGAGTCAGTGAATATCTCCCAGAATCCTCTCTGGTGCTCTCCGGGATGACAAGGAAGGACATTGAGTCAACCTGGTCTACATGACCTCGGCGGATCACGTTGTCCACACCCAGGCGCTTCCAGGTGACCTTGGGGGCAGGCCTTCCTCTAATCACAGCGAAAAGCCTGATTGGACATCCGGCCCTAACGGCCAGGCCCTTCCTCAGGCTGGCGTCCAGGTCGATCTCTGGAGCCTCTGTTGATATGGAAACACATTTATGTTGAGATCATTTACATTTACACTGCTGTGTAAAACAAAAGATGGTGGCTGTAGTGACTGCTCATTCTTACCCAGGATCTCCTTCGGCGACACTGCCTCCTTCAGGTAGGCGTGGCGTCCCCAGCCCACCTGGTTCTTGGCCGACACCTTAAAATCGTACTCCTGTTTTTCGTCCAGCTGGTTGATGGTGAACTCTGTGAGCACCAGTGGGCCATGAGTATCAATTCTCTTCCAGCCCTCTGTGGGCTTCTCAGGGTCTGCCTCGCTCTTCAGCCTCAAGTCCAGGCTGTAGCCGATGATGGGGGCACCGCCGTCGTACACAGGTTTGGACCAGGTGAGAGTGATAGAAGTCTTGGTGCTGTCACCCACCTTCAGGAATGCAGGAGGGCCAGGTGGCTCTGCAGGTAGTGAAACAGAGTTCATTAAAAACACTGAGACATCAGAAGACATGGGAGACGCTTTGGAGGATTTCCAGGCAGACCTAACTTTGTGGATACCCCGGAGTAGACCTAGAACTCTCTGGAGGGATTACATATCTTATCTGGCCCCAAACAGGCCATGGGATCCCCAGAGGGAGCTGAAAAGGCTGCTGGGAGAGGGATGTCTAGAATGCCAGCTTAATCTCCTGCCACAAGAACTTGACCCGAGTAAGAAGAAGAAAATGGGTGGAATGATGGATGGAACCCAAACACAAACAAACTTAATGCAGAGGCACAGAAACCCCACTGATACCTGTGGAGGAGTCATTTCTGAGCAAAGAAACACACTAGCACACAAGAGTAAATGTTTACAATGGTGTAGATTCACTGCAGGAGTATAAAACAAGCTTTAGGCTTCCTGTAAGTTACATCTTCTCTGGATGTAACAAAGATCTGAAAATCATTTTATAGGCATAAACTGCACTGTGATAGTAGCTGTAAACTCACCGATAGGATCTTTGGCTGCAACAGGTCTGCAGGCTTTGCTGGGCTCTCCCAGGCCAACCTCATTCTCAGCTTTCACCCTGAACTGGTACTCGTGGTTTGGAATCAGGTTGGTTACTTTCAAGCGTCTCTCAGAGATGGGGCTTTTGGTGCAGGGTACCCAGCGTACTGCCCTCTTCTCTTTCCTCTCCAGGATGTAGCCGGTGATGGACTTTCCTCCATCATTCTCAGGAGGTGCCCAGACCACGGTCATCTCATCCTTACTCACCTGCAGCACAACATGTTAACAGTGTGAAAAACACACAAACTTTGTCTTTACATCTAGGTCGTACTGATTCTGGTACCAGGGCAGATGGGAGGCAATTCTAGGAAAATCTACGAAGCAGAAGCTTTTTTACTAACCTTGGTGACCTCAGGGGCTTCAGGGGGCCCAGGTTTGCTGAACTGAGTCTTGACAGTTACAGGCTTGCTCTCCATGGGTGGGCCTGTTCCCATCTTGTTCTCTGCTCTCACCCTGAAGATGTACTCGTTGCTTTCCACCAGACGAGTGACATTGCAGTATGGCGTGACCACAGAGGCTGAATATGTGGACCACACCATCCTCCTGGTCTCACATTTCTCCAGGATGTAGCTGTCCACCTCACAGCCTCCCTCATCCTCTGGAACGTCCCACACCACTCTGCACTTGTCAGCTCCGATGCCAGTGATCCTCAGGTTCCTTACTGGGCCGGGGACATCTAGGACATTAATGTTGGCGTACGCTGTGAAGGTTCCAGCCGCGTTGGTGGCAGTGATGATGTACTTTCCAGTGTCAGTGCGTCTGGACTTAGTCAGGAGGAACTTGGAGTAGTCTGTGCCAGTTTCGTAGCTGATTCTGGGGTTGTCTCCAACAGCCTTGTCTTTGATCCATTTGACCTCAGGCTGGGGCTTTCCTCTCAGGCCAGCCTCTATCCTCACAGACTCACCAGCCTTCACTGTCATTGTTCCAGCCAACTTCAGGTCAATGACGGGTTTCTGGATCTCCTCCCTCACCACAATGTCAGCAAGTTTCACCCAGGCACTCTCACCTCCTTCATTGACAGTCTGCACTCTGGATAACAAACAAAAAGAATTCTCGTCTTTTTGGAGCACGTAAAGCCTGTTGCAAATAATCTCAGTGTCTGTTTTGACAGTAATCTAAGCTTCAAGCAAGACAACACAAAGTTTATACAAACAAATTTTTAAAATTGTTCAAAAATAGGACCCACCTTAACTTTAAAAACAAAGAGACCATTTCATGTGCTTTTATCTCATTACACCTGGATTACTGTAGCAGCCTTTTTATCTGCCTGAACCAGAAATCTAGTGATCGACTTCAGACTGTACAGAACTAGCTCTTTGTATGTTTTAGCCTCTTTATGCTGGCTGATTTTAGCTTCTCTAGGCTAGCTCCCAGTATATTCTAGCCTGTTTACACTGGATGCCAGAATGTTTCAGGAGAGATTCTAAAGATTTTACTGATAACATTTCAGGCCCTTCATTGCCGCTCTCCCAGCTGTATCTCTGACCTATCAGTGTAGTACACATTTTGAGATCCTTGTGCGGATGTCTTTTGTCTGGTCCAGATGCCCAGTTAAAAGGGGGCAGTTTACAGTCGGAGCCCCAAGGCCCTGAAACAATCTACTAAAGGAAATCAGCTCGGCTCAGTCAGAGATCTCTTTAACTGCCTCATTACCCACGCCGACGAAGTCGGGCCGTGTAAGGCGGTCACTGCCGTCTGTCTGTCTGTATGTATGTATGTGTGTGGCTATGTCCGCACGATAACCCGAGAACAAATACAGATAGGATAATCAAACTTGGCACAGATGTTCATCTTGACCTACCCTGGTCACCCATTAATTTTGGGGTCAAAAGGTCAAAGGTCAAGGTCGCAGGGCTACTTAGTGCAAAATCCCCTTATAATCTACTATATAAGCTTGCAATGATGAACTTTGGTATATCTAAGGGTAGGACTACCACATTGCACCTCTTGGCCTTGAACTTGACCTTTGACCTACCCTGGTCACCCATTAATTTTGGGGTAAAAAGGTCAAAGGTCACAGGGCTACCTGCCATGTTTAGGAAGGCATCCGGCGTGGGTCTGTATCTCGCTTGAGTGC
>OMNN01097276.1:0-13889 GCA_900302755.1 Chromis chromis
GCCTTTTGATGGTAAAGGAAACTGTACTCACTGACACCTTGACTTTCTTTGCAATTTTCTCTGTAGGAAATACCTGCATTTTTAAGTGTTACGATGGTCTGTCTCTCTTCCATTGTTAATTGCCTTTTCCTCATCATTTTTATAGCAACAGACTACTTTCTGCAGTACAATACTGTTCAAATAATGCTCACGAGGGTCTGGTACCACAGTGTGTTCCAACACTACTTTTATGCAGACAGGGGGGGCTGTAAGTAATCAAGAAAAGTTTCAACAATTGTAGGAATTGGTAGCACCAACTTTTAAAGCTTGATCAACCTCCATGGCTGCAGAACAGCTTTAAGTTGTTAACCCATTTCTTGTTAAATAAAAAAACTGGAAAAATTGGGGTGTTCTAAAACTTTTGACCGGCAGTATATGTGATACTTTTATCTACAGATAGTAAAGTGAATAATACTCACTAATTACCATTATATGTGTACTTGGTATGAGTTTACAAACAGCCTTAGTTTTGTTTTCTTTGCATTTTGTGATCCAAAATAGCAGCTGACCAGACTGCTGGTGTTGGACCGTTGCTCACAACTTTCCAGCATCCATAATGTTTGTTTTCACATTTCATCCCACATTCTCACATGCTCCTAAACAAAGAAAAAAAAAAAGTTTATGCTATAAGAACAATGATCACGCTAATCACATTGGATCTCTGTTTCAAAAATAACTTGCATTGCATAACTGGGGCCAAAGAAATAAATTTAAAAAAACGGTTGGTAACCGTTGGACTATCAGACACTTTATTTTCACAGTATGTCAAATACTTTACTTTTGCCTCAAGCTATAAAACACCCTAGTCTCACACAATCAGCGCTTTTTGTTCGTGAAGTTTTACTTTTTTCTCAGGCCTGTGTTTATGTGCTGCTCGAGTAATAAGAGTACAACCTCATTCCCATGCTTTCAAATGCAGTATCCTCTGGACTTAGTTGCTCTTCAGTCCCAGCGTCTGTCTTGTTGTTGCAACCAAACTGGTTGTGCTGCTACCCTAGGGTTTATCTGGTCCCAGCTTGCTTGAATTTTACAGACTTTGGTTACTTTTGTTAGTGATATTTATTGTATTTGTCTTTCAAGGTTCAGTTTAAGTGCAGTTTGTGACACATGTAATGCTTAAAGCTAGATTTTAGACAGAACTGGGTTTTACTCAACCACATTAAAATCCAAAGCAAGTAGGAATTAGTTACAGAAATTCACCCAAACACTCTGGAAGTGTTTATTATGTTGTGAAGTTTGCCCATCTCATGTTAAACCCACACCAGTGTAACTTACACACACAGACACTCCAACTCCGATGCACACCAGCCACTCCCTTCACATTTTTTCAAGACATGTAAATGATTTAGTTATTTTTAGGTTTCCTGTGATTCCAACAATGCAGGTCTTTTCATGCATATTTGTCTTAAATACTCATATGTTGATTATTTTTTATGTCAGCATCGTATCTCTCTGGTCTATTTTGTGTAAAATGAAAAAGGTACCATAAAACTGTATGTATGAAATTGCATTTTGTGCTTAGTACACAACCAGTAATGGTAAAAAGATGAACCCATGTTAACTCAGTGGCAAACCATTTATCCAATTGGACTATTTACTATCAGTTAGTCTTCATCTGTTTTATAAAGGATATCAAGTGAATATCTTAAACAGTAAAGCTTGGAAATAGTAGTTGAACAATTTGGGTTCTTACTATCGCTTTACAGTTCTGAAGCTTTTCACCTTTTATACTCGGTCACTAGTCACTAGTTGAATAATTTGCTAGTATTGACTCTAATCCAGCTCTTCAACATGATGAAAATGTTTGAGTGAGTTTGTTCGAACTAGACTGAATCATCTCAAACAAAAAGGCTACGTCCCTCATGATGCTAAATTATTAGTCAGCTTTCTTCATTTATTTATTCACAACCACAGAACATTAGTAACAACACAAGCTGCGATGATGATGATAGGTGCCTTAATATAATATATGCGCTAGTTGAGAATCTCTATTAATGTTAACTGTTTCTTTTCCAGGTATTTGGTGTGGGAAGTCACCAGGGTTCATTAAAATCTGTCCAAAGAAAGGATAGCTTGCTAATATTCCCTCACATCCAGAGCATTAAACTGACCCAAACTCAGGTATGTATTTAAATTGTACTTGTTTGTGCAGGCCAAACAGTAGTGAATAACAGCCCATCATTGGAAACAGCTGATTTCTCCTTTCCTTCCTGCCCCCATAGACACAGGAGCTTTGTGGTGCACGCTGACAAGCACTTGCTGTCATTCAATTATTGAGTCAGTCAGCATGAAGGATGTTTCCTCACAAACTTTTATTTTTTCTTGAGAATGCAATGTTTGCTCCCAGTATAACCACAGACAAACCATTTAAAACACTAGCCATGTACAAGCATTCATTTGTAGGAATTTCACAGCCATGCAAAACTTCGAAACGACGACAAACTAGTGCATAGTTTTAAGAAGCAGGCCACGGCAGTGAAAGTGTGTATGAGAAGCATCTGCAAGGACTCCTCGCCTCCACCACAGGAAGTGGGGTGGCAGTTGCAAAATGTCAGCCTGGCCATGTGCAGAGAGACTTGAGACTCTCACAATCACTCAGACTTCTGCTTATGCTGAATGCATGCATGCACTTTTTAGATTCCAATGTTTCAACATATGAGTAACAAAAACTTTGGCAATGTATGTGTGTAACTTCTTCTTTTATCACAGCCAAGTTGTTACAATTGCAAATTTATGTTTTATCACTTTATTTGTTTTTACAGTTTGAACACTTTGTTTAATTCTCATTTTTGACATGCCTTTTTGTGTTCATAGTGGATTCAACAAAAAGTTACTAAATGTATCCCAACGCCATGTGCTTATACGTTCCCAGCTCACCCATAATTTCCTTCTTTTGCACTCCTTCTATTATCAAGCTGTTAACAAGTTTAGCGTTGTTATGTCTGAGTTTATAAATACATACATAGCTTGACTTAATGTCCCTTTTTGGGATGTTAAGGACTAACGCTTAACATATCAATTGCATTATTCGATTATAAATGCATTAATCGATAAGGCAGAAGATGAGGGATATGTATGCCGTAAAATGTATTGTACAATTGCCATAGAACTTTGTTTCACTACCACGTGGATCTCTTACTGTTTAATACTGTAACGACGCGAGGAGGCAGTTGCTCGGACTACAGTTACGTGTTGGAAGCATTGTGGAGGTTTAAATGGCAAAGGGCCACCATGACAAAGACTTCTGTGATGCTTAATGGTCACCGGTCGCTACAAGGACAGAGATTCTACACCCTAGTGAAACATTTAACTGAGCAGTGTTGAATAAACACCAAGATCAGCATATAGAGTGATGTTCACCATACTCAATTCATATTTTCGATGCCTAGTCCTTCTGTCGTACCCTTATTGAAAAGTCTAATATTATCAGCATTGAAATTACAGATTACATGAACAAAGGTAACTGCATTCAAAGGAACTGTTCGTATTTTAAAATGCCAGTTGCATCCTTTTTCTGATAGCATGAGAGGTATGTTACTATGTCTTACGCCCTTCCACGAAGCCCATATTTCATTACACCAGTCACAGTTGTTTGGCAGCTGTGACGCTCTTGTTGAGAGGTTAGACATCCCCTCCCGACATATAGGGTAGACAATGTGTCACTGAGTCATTCTAACAAGTCAGCTTCTTCCTCGCTTCATGCAGGGAGGGTGGGCCGGTGAGATACTTTACTCATGCTACCAGAGAACAGACTTCACAATCATAGCCTTAAGTTCTCTTTGAAGCGTTTAAAGGCCACTGCCATTCACTTCCATACAGAGGGTCCCTCAAAACTGGTCTTTCTAACAGAGAAATAAAATTAAAGTTCCAAATTCACCTTATTTATTTAAATGTACAGGTTAAGACCCTAGAGTATCATATCAAAAAGAAAGAAAGCTATTTAACCACTGATTGTTGCTCCTGCAGGAAGATGCCTCCAACATCACTATACTGGGTCTACTCCTGGAGTGCAGCTTACCGAAGAGTTTGTTGAACAATCCTCAGGTACTTCTTCTCCTCTGTTTTAGCTGTTGCCAGGCCTTTTACCTGATTCTGTTTTCACCAGTCATATTTTTACTGGTCCAAAGGCTGCATGATGCTGGATTTAAGGGTTCTATCTAAAGGGTTAGTTCTACACAGACATTCTACATTTCTATAACTTCAAATAGATTTTAACACCATGAAATTCCTGAATTTGTCTGAATCGTACTTGTTGTTAAATTGCAGGCCGTGAAAGTGTGTGTTTTTTTTTTAAATATCTTGGGGGAAAAACAAGATGGCATGAGAAGGAGAGCGTAGGGCAGGTTTTAGGGGAGAACAGAATTTAATTGAAAGGCAGTTGCTCATGTACTTTATTTTTTATGAAGTGTGATCCTACGCTGTTTATAGTTGGCTCTTGCTTTGCAAAACCGGAGCTGAGCCTCTGCTTTCGTCAGGCCCACTCCCCTTGAGCAGAAGGCCAGCTAGTCAAAAACTTCAGCAGGCAGCCGGTCTTGTCATCTGAGCGCCTTCTGTTTTCAACAGAACCCCTAAGGAGGGAGATCTCTTGCCAGACTTTTAATTGCTTTCTCAAGAGACTCTATAATTGACGCAGAGTTCTTGGTACTCATGTGGTGCAATACACATGAAGCAAGAGACGGCGGCAGACAGCCTAACTATATTGTCATAATTATTCTCGCTGAAATCATCCGTCCCATCTGTTGCATGAGTGCCCCGGCTGTGACCTTTAGCTCGTGTACAAGATCAAGACCTGCTCCTCGGTTCTTTTTCAAGTCTTTACCTATTAAGAAATGGCCCTTGGTCACAGTCGATGCTGTACACAGACTAAACGAGCCTAACAGGAAGTTAGCAGCAGCCTTGGTTTCAAGGGATTACATTTGGTATTGCGGGTCTTGAGCCCCCAGTGGCACCAAGCCAGGGCATCTGTCTACAGGTTGTCAAGTAGGGATTCACCCACTGAGACGATCCCTGGTTTGCAGTGAGATTTGCACTCTCCCAACACTGATCTGTCGGCTTTAAGAGGGTGTTAGTCACAGGGTGGAGGTGACTGGTGGAGGGTGGGGGGTAGGACTTGTTTTCAGTCCACTTCCCGCGATGTATAGAATGCTTCTGGTGTCACTGATGCCAGCAAAAGAAAATCAAATCAGCAGTCGTCAATTCAACTCAAATTCATACATCATTTCTGTCATCATTTCATTTGTTCTGCTTCTTTATCTTAGTCTCTGTTCCTATATGCTGAGTTTCTTAATTCTGAAATTACCCCTCATTGTTCTCATGCTTCTCCTCTTTTCCTTCTGCTTGGTGCATGACTGGTATGCCTTTCCTGTCCCGTCCCAGGGGTCCTGCCTCCAGAGCGAGGAGCGCCTCAGTCTGCAGATTAATCTGTCGGCGGGTGGTGACCGGCCTGCTGACCTGGACAAGCTCAAGCCCTACGTCATTGAGCACATTTTGGTCCTGCTGGTCGCCCCTACTGCTGGACAGGCTGCGTTAGGTGGGTGTTTATGACCTCTGATCCAATGTCTGGAGGCAAATCACTGTGGGAGTGACCGTGCCGCACAGATTAACTGCAGTCCACCATAAAGTTTGACTCTGACTAAAGTATGGAAAGAGAAAACATTTACAAGTATTTCTGTTTTTTCAGCCTCCACTTAAATTGTCTCATTGAATGTTTTATCTTTCAGACTTGTTTCTGTGGTCGAGCACTATCAAAGAAAAAGTTCAAAAGGTTAAAATTAGTGTTTACATTTTGACGTTAGATGTAGACCTAATAAGGTTTCTGCATTTCCTGTGGGTGTTTTCCCCCTTTCCTTTGACTTGTGTTTAGTTGGACTCTGGGGAAAGAATGTACTTGGGTTGGAAAGAACTGTCAGATGAGAGGCAAGAGAGATGTGAGAAGACATCAGCTTTAATTTCTTGGCCTCACTTTACAGAATTTAGCAGGGGCTGGAAACCAAATGAAAGTAGCCGCAGTTGTGTACACAGCATTTTCATTAGTGTGCAACTGTTAATGGACATATCATTGATTCTCAAAGCTGGTTTCTGTCACCACAAGACTTAGCTGCGACTTGGTATGGTCTTGCTTTAGCCCCTTGTTGCATTAGCCTCTACGTTTCAACATAAATAAATCATAGTTTTGCTCAGTCTGTTCTGTCTGTGGCAGAAATGTATGATTTACACATGAATCAGGATTGCAAATTATACACCTTTACATACATGACATACTATAATGCACATATGTACATGGTTGTGATTTGTTTCTGAACATCTTTCAACAGGAGAATCTAAAATTGGAGTTTATATGTTAAATTCTGGAGGGAAGAAGCTCTATGTAAAGGTAAGCATGTGTCATTGTTTTGAATTTTTACAGCCTTCAGGTAGAATCTTTCCAGCTCTGACAAGATGTTTTATGTCCCCAGGATATGCAGGTGCTATCAAAAGTGGAGGCCAGCCTGGACTTCAATCAGGTTCTTCTCAGACCAGAAGCAAAAAACTTCACTGAAGTAGCTGCCCTAGCATGCAGAGGTGAATGCTAACAAATAGTTTCATCTCAGGTCAATTAATGTTTTGCATTTCAGCCAAAGACTTAAAGTTTTGGTTCTTATCAGGTTCATTGCCAGGCCATGGACGGAAATGCATTAGTCATATCGGTTTAAAAATGATGGGAAACAGGACAACCTACAGCTTCCCAGGACTACATATCACACACAGGTAACACAGAGGAATTGTAACAAGTCTTGCGGATCATAGCCAAGTCAAACCGTAATTTAATGACAAAATGTCACAGCAGATGTAAATATACAAAATCTGTATTTTCTCTAATTTTATAATGGTGTAAAACTACTGTAATTTTCTTTTTCTTTCTGCAGATTGAGTGTGGGGGACTTGTTCAGCCTGTTCCAGGTGAAACAAAGCGATGCCAACCAGGTGGACCTGTGGTTCACCAACCCCTTCCCCCTGCCACTCACTGTGTTTAATGCCAGCCTCTCAGAGAAGCTGCAGGGAGTGATGAAGGTATAAACAATGGCATCAAAATCTTATCACATAATGATAAAATAATGACCAGCAAATCCTTTGGCAGTTTATGGCATATAGATTCTGTCATGAAACACATTGCTCATTTATCAATGGATCCTAAGCTAAGGACAAGATTTGACACATAATCTCTGCTGCCCCCTGTCTGTCAGGTGATGAACTTCAGCAGTCCACTGACAGTTCCTCAGGGCTGCTGGCGTATTCTGTCTCTCCAGCTGCTCAGCAGAGTCCTGCCCATCAACCAGATGTCCACCCTGAGTCTGGACACCAGCCTGGGCACAGCCCTGCACATTCCACTCTACTTTCATTCTACTTCTTCTAAGGTAAAATACCAGCTGTAATGGCTACTGGTAGTGTGTTGGATTGGAAATCTGTGTAGAAAACCAAATGTGGTAATTGATACTGTGTCTGCCAGCAGGGGGAGGTTGTGTTTGAGGCTGAAAGAGAGTGTGGACGTCCTTGCCCTCTGAAATTATCTGAAACAGGTAAAAATGTGAACCTCATGATTCCTTTCTGTGTGAGAAAAAATATCTAATCAGATTTTTTTTTTTGTATACATTGATTATGTTTCTGTCATGTCCCATCAGGTCATTCAGAGTGGCAGCGTTCTCTCCTTCCAGACTTTTCCTCCTCATCCTGGACTGTAGACAGCAAACTGGCAGCTGAACTCTGCTCTCGATGGCAGAGTCACAAAGACAAACTTCCTTGCAGGTCATTCTTGGATGCAACAAGATGCCATTTTTTGCCCTGTAATCCATCATTACTCTGCATTAACATCACTAATCATGTAAATACTTCTGTCTTCTCAGGTGGCCCAGGCTGCCTGTAGAAACATCCTCTCCTCTGGAATTTGGTGCTACACCTGTCAATGAGAGCAAGGTGGGCTTAATGACTGTTTACTAAAAATTATGATTTTAGTTTTTAAATTTGTGATGTTTATTTAACAGAAGAAATGTTTTTGTTTGTTTCAGGTGAAGACGTTCACGCTGAAGAATCCTTCATCTTCTGTGGTTTCGGTAGAGATTAGAATCCTCTCCCTGTACCCTGCTCCCCTGGAGGCTCTGGACCTTCTAACTAAATGGTACACTGTCAAGAACGTGTTTTGTATTGCAGAGAACGATTCAGCCGCTGCTGATTTGTGCCTCTTGTGTTTGGAGGCTCATCCTTCTAACAATGATTTCTTTGTTTTAATTGGCAGGTTCAATATCAGCCCCCTCTCTGTCAACATCAGCACAACAGAGTTTTCTTTATTGGCTTCTCCTCCTAAGGTAAATCTCAAAACGCTCCAAGATATAAAATTGCGTCACTGATAAATCTTTTAGTAATTACTTATTGCTTTTTGTTTGTAAAAACATGCAATCCCTTATTTAACTCTATATTTTTACCCAACACATGGAAATTGCTTGTGTTGCCTCCCCTGAAAGTCTTTTTCTGTATTTATGTAAAGATGGGTGAGAAGGTGGAGGACATAAAGGGAGAGGGTGTCCTACGGCTGTTGCTGCAGCCCTGGGAAGCCAGAGAGGTTGCTGTCGTCTTCACTCCTTCTGAACACAAACCCACCACCACCATTCTTATAATCAGGTACTGATTTATATTAGTAAGATGTGTTTTGTTCATGTCTTCTAGATGTATATTATGTTCGGTTTCCATACTAATGGAGAATTTTCAAAAGACATTTTGCAATTCCTTGTAAAAAAAACACTGAAGAATACTTTTTTTAAAACTTAAAAAGTGGCTTTAATTGAGGTGACTTTGACTGTTATGTTGGTTCATATCACTCTTTTGTTCGGTTGTGAATCAAGGCCTTAGTTTGTGTGTCTCCTTAACTGTTTTTCAGGAACAACCTGACAGTGTTTGACATGGTGACAGTACAGGGCCACGGGGCCAAAGAGCTGCTAAGAGTCGGAGGGAAACTACCGGGCCCAGGAGCTTCTCTACGATTCAATGTTCCTCAGTCAACTCTAATGGAGTGTCGTGATGGTGAGATTTATGTCTAAACCTGATATTAATATATGCCTGTGATGTAACATTACCCTTAACTTCAGTTTTTCATTTTCATTTTAAAGGTAAGACAATGACAAATGAGTAATATGACTGTATGTCACTCGTAGGTCTGCGCACCAATAAGCCCCTTTTCGCCATCACAAAGAGTTTTAAGGTGGAGAATGCAGGAGAGCTTCCTCTGACAGTCATGTCGATGAATATAAATGGTTATAAGTGCCAGGGATTTGGCTTCGAGGTGCTGCAGTGTCGTTCCTTCAGCCTCGACCACAACACCTCCTCTGAGATCACCATTGCGTAAGTGGAATTTAAGATTTTTATTTTTTTTTAAATCTCATTTGTATCCCTTAGTATTCAAATGTATAATAATGATCATAGTTTTTATATCTCTGGCTGTACAGTATATTTATTACTTATCCACAGGAAGTACCCACATCTCCCTCTTACTTTCTACTGTCTGTTCCTCTTTTACATCCTTGTGCAATGTGCCCTAATTATACTACTTTCTTCCTTTTTTATGTTCTTGTTCTGCGTTCTTTTTCTGGCTGTTTTCTAATTCTCTCTCTTTCGTAACTCATCTGTGTCCTCAGGTTCACCCCAGACTTCACCTCATCCTGGGTGATTCGGGACCTCACCCTGGTGACGTCACGTGGCACCTCTTTCCCTTTCACCCTCAATGTGACGCTGCCCCACCACATGTTGCCTCTTTGTGCCCAGGTAGTTCCTGGTCCCAGCTGGGAAGAAACTTTCTGGGTGGTCACCCTCATCTTCACATGGTTAGTAGTTTATGTCTGTGAAGATTCTCCGTCATCCAGGTCATGGTTATCCTCGTAGATTCAATCGTAGCATCTGGACTTGCTTGGGTTTCTCGAAGACGTTTCACCTCTCATCGTCTTCAAGAAACTCAAGCAAGTCCAGATGCTACGATTGAAAGTACGAGGTTAGTAGTTTAAGTTTTATGTAATTGTCAGCGAGGAGAAGGAGGGGAGTCAGTGACCATTTATTGATCAGTGTTAAATACTGTGTTGAATTGAATAAAGGTTACCCTCAGGTGAGTTATTTCCAGTGCATGTATTTTGTTTTAAATGTGTCTGTCTGATAACACTTTGTCACATCTTCTCATAATTTTAGTTGTGTCCCTTTTTGTCGCAGCTTCTCCTTGTTTGGTGTGTGTCTGATGGCCTTCCATCAGGCGCAGTACATCCTGACTGAGTTCTCCACACCTAGCATCAGAAGCAACCACAACTCTGTCCTGTCCCGCGACAACGGCTCAGTCAATAATATTACACCCAATGGAGTAAAGTATGTCAAAAGCTGTTTTATATTTATATGCAACGTTCACAGCAATTGGATTTTTTTGGTGTTAAAATACTATAAATTGTCATTTTTGTGTCTGTGCAGTAAAACAAAGGGCAGTTGTAAGACCTATGTGGACACCTGTCACACGTCCGACAAGGGTAAAGGGCGCGGCTCTCCTGCTTTGGCCAACAGCCCCGCCCCTCGTCCTCAATCCTCAAAGAAAGGCTCCTCAACCACCCCGTCCCAACAACAGAAGAAACACAAAGTTTCACTCTATTACACCAAATATAAGTCCAGCTCATCCACAGCCATAAATGGTGCTGTGACAATGGACGAAGAGCATGAAGACCTGACCCCAGACGCTCCCCTTACCCCGGACCTCGACATCTGCAACAACAACCAACCAGCTTTCATCAGCGAGCTGGATAAAAAGACATCCACTGACTACAAAGAAGACCTCCAGAGCATTATAGAAGATAGAGTGCCAGCAGCAGTTATGTTTCCCATGGAAATGCCTGCTGGCTTCCCAGCTGATGTCACATTGGCTCCAGGACCAAGGCCAGGCCTGTTGGTGTGCAGTCCTGTAGACAAGAGCTGCACTGAGCACTATGCAGAGAAGACGGACTCTGAGAAAAGGGACAGTTCTGAGCTGGAGGTAAGAAACAGACTGCAATTTACCATGCCAGCACTAATTATTCAAATACTTACAAATTGATTCACTCGGCAAAGAATAGAGTCAAGAGCTTCTATAGAGCTGTAACCATCATCACTTTTTTTTTGCCACTCCAGCTGAGAGAAGATGGCAAAGGCCAAAAAAAGAAAGCCCAGAGCACAGAGACTGGCACTGCACCAGGGACTAATAAGGGAAAGAGGAGTCGCAGGAAGACAGAAAATGTCTCCAGGTAAAACACACACTTGACTGTATCACCCATTCACATCTGTTTTGATGCTCCATAGAAAGATACGACTGTGGTCTGATGGGTAATGTTAAAAAAGCGCATCAAATGACAAATAACACTAAATAATAATATGATGTGTTGACATTGTTCTTGTCTCATTACTGCTGTAGTGCTCCTGAGCACAATGTGCTAGTGATGCCAGAGAGGGAGAAGGAACCTGATTGGAAAACAGGGGACCGTATCATCAGTGGAACCCGCAGCAGGAACCGCTGCTGCAATGGCTCCAAGTTAGAAGCGCTAAAACCTGGACAGAGTGCCGAGAGCCCCCTCAAACAGAATGGTGGGCACCCTCCTGATGCAGCTGCTCTAACAACTCATTTTGAGCTGCCACCGTACTTGGCTTCAACAGTAACATGATGCAGGATGTCAGTTAGAACACTTCATTTTAACACCTCTGGCCTTTGTTGGTTTTTGGCAGGTGTGTGTCCCGCTCGCATTCGGAGAAAGTGTGCTACAGAGCGGCGTGTAGGCGGAGTGTGTGAGTCAGGCTCAGACTCTGGCAGCTCGTCGGGTAGTGTGAGGGCCAGCAGAGGGAGCTGGGGCAGCTGGAGCAGCGCCAGCAGCATGGAGGGAGACAAGGACCCCAATGCCCGAACACACGCCTGCACTACCTCATCTAGAAAAAGTATGAAGCACTTAAACACTGCCCTCTCTTGGAAAACTTAACTCTTTGTGCTGCAGTACCTTTATGATCAAGTGGTTATACATAATGTAGAAAAGTGGACTGTAACTTTAATTTTATCACAGACAAGAACTGTGAGTTGCAGCATTTTGACGTTGTTGTTTTTTTCCAGGGGACTCCATGCAGTACAGTGCTTACCCAGCAGAGAGAGACTGCTACCAGACCATACCTACAAACTACAAGGCTCTAAGGTACTTTAGCAAACAAGCTCACTCTAGTAGATGCAAGAACTAGTTTTGATCATAATAGAGCAGTCAGAAATATACACCGATCAGCCACAACATTATGACCACTGACAGGTGAAGTGAATAACATTGATCATATTGGTACTATGTGGTGTTCTGCTGGAAAACCTTGGATTTTGTCATCCATGTTGATGAGACTTAGACACCCAAATAAACATTGTCCCAGAACAAGCACACTCCCTCATGCAAATGGAAATCCCAAATGTCACTGGCCTACCCCCGCAGGAAAATGCACCCCACCACATGGTAACAACATCAACCATCTTGAGGAACATGACAATGGCCCAAGATGTTGATTTGACCTCCAAACTTCCTAGACCCCATTCTGATCAAGCATCAACAGGATGCAGTGGAACAAGTTGGATTGACAGTGGCCCCACTGCACAAGCCAGAGTACCCAAAGGATCCACTGCCAACGCCCTGGTGCCAGACCCTATAGGACACCCTGATAGGTCCTCTTGTCCATGCCCAATGGTTCAGAGCATTTTTGACCACATAAGGGGGACCAACACAATATTAGGCAGGTGGTCATAATGTCTGATCAATGTACATTAAAACAAACTACCAAAATGATTCCTAGCAAATGTCTTCCCTACATCATCCATGCTTGGTTTGCATACCCTTTTGGGGGGACTGGACAACCATGTTTGTATATCACTATGTTCATCAGGAACAGTAAGCAAGCCCCTCCGGAAAGGGCAGATTTGCAGACTCATAGGAAGACACATAATGGCGTCCAAAAGTCTGCCTCTGAGGCCTCATTCACTTGATGATTTGACAGTTGGAGACTCCCGAGCCCTCATGCACTTAAAGTGAACCCGCCTGAAAGTCTGAATGTGGAGATCCTGATGATAAAGGATGTCATTAAAAAAGGGCTGCATTCGATGTGTGATGCGAAGTGGGATCTTGAAAATTAAGAAAATATTTGACGTCCAATGTGTCAAACATTATGTCTTCCAGGTTTTCTGAATGAACGAACACTCATCAGCTCACATGTACCTCACCTAACTAAAGAACCAGAAGAGCAAAAAAGACACAAGGTATGTTGTCTTATACTTTAGACATTAAACTCATTGAAAGTAGAGCTGTTCTGGTGGTGTTTTCTTCAATTTTTCCTAGTCAGAAATCAGAAATTTGAATTTCCCATTCAAATTTCCCATAAAAGTGTAACAGAAAACAACTCTCAGACAAAAAATGACAATCTTGGAAAAAATTTTTAATTCATTTGAACCATTTCCGAGTCATTTTGGGCAAGACCCCGGCCACTGCGATCCTGGCACCACGACCCCACCGTAGGACCGTGACCCCACCTCAGGACCGCTACCCCACCTCAGACCGCTACCCCACCTCAGACCGCTACCCCACCGTAGGACCGTGACCCCACCTCAGCACCACGACCCCACCGTGGGACCGCAGCCCCTTTTCAGGACCGCGACCCCATCTCAGAAACGTGGCCTAAAAACTCCTGACTGACACTGATTATCACCAGACCAAAAGACTAGTTTCAGTATCTAACGGACTATTAATAGTCAAATTGCACATTTGTAAATACAACTTTATAGATGTATGTAACTGCCTCATGCCGACTTTATC
>OMNN01097277.1:1742-14997 GCA_900302755.1 Chromis chromis
GTTAACCTTAACTGTACATACTAGGAGCAGTGGGCTGCCGTGGTGCAGCGCCCAGGGAGCAGTCAGGGGTTAAGGGCCTTGCCCCATGGCCCACAGTGGTGGTGACTGGGACAAGCGGTCGCTCTCACTTTCCCACCTCAACCTCTTGCCAGTCCGGGGGCTCGGACCGGCGACCCACCGGTTACAAGTTCGCTTCACAAACCACTAGGCCACCACTGCCCCATGAAGTACATTCAGCAGAATACTTAACAATAGAAATACACTCTAAATACTTCTGGGTTTACTCTGGAGCTCAGTTCTTCTTCTTCTAGTTTAAGAGCACACTGTGCAATTTTTACTTATTTTTACTTTCAAAGCTGGTGAAAATGAGGAAATAAAACCAGAAAATACCACTTGTGCTAACCTTTTAGTCTCTCAGGACACAGCATGATTATTACACTGCGGATGACATCTTTGCCTTTAGTTGTTGTGAGTTTTCTAATAAGGAATGTTCAGGTTTTAAGTAAACAGTAGAACGTTTATGATGTTTTGTGCAAAATCATAGCATTAGCTAGCTTCCATTTTTAAGGTCAGACAATGAAATCATTGGTAAACTGCGACGCTGTGTAACAGAAAATCGAATTCATGAAGAATTTCTAGACAAGTAAGAACTTTAAAAGCTGCTGCACCATCACAGCTGCAATGTTTGTTCCTTTCACCTTCTTCTGTGCAGGTCTTCTTTTCTAAAGGTCTCTGCACGCAGAGTTCTCTGTATGATCTGGTAGCAAATTTCATCCATTTTTCAGTTCACACTTGGTTGACTTCGTTTTTCTCTGAGCTGGGGTAAGAGGTCGGCTCCCAGCGGCCGAATATAGTTCCCCTCATGCCTGCCTGGCACTTAGCGATGAGGTAGATTTTGCGGAGCACGGTGCGGCGCAGCAGGATGTAGACCCAGGGGTCGAGGATCTGGTTCCAAGCAGCCAGCCTCACTCCCATCACCATCAGAGTTTTATAGTTCAACAGGTCATCCCCAATGGTTCCTGTGTAGGAGCGGATCGCGGACATCAGGCCGAAGATCTGCAGGCGTCAAACATACATGCAGTTATTATGTGATCAAAGAGTGGAAACATGTCGGTGATAGCAAAGGTGAAATTGTACAAAAATAACAGCTTTGCAATAGAAACAACAACAAACTAGATTCTAAAGTGAGCTTGTTGTACTGATTGTGACCTAAATACACTAATGTTGCTTTTAAAGGCCTCTTAATTCTTTAGAACAAATGCTTTTAACCCACAATGGTAGTGGTTATTGAAAATCATGTCACTGCAGCAGCAGCTCCAAAACTTTGACATATCCTTCCTCTTTCAATCAAATCTTCCTCCTCCACTGACACTTTTAACAAAAATCTTAAGATATACATGTTTCCAATGGTCTCTGGTTGCTGTTAGTGGTCTTTCTATTTATTTAGTTTTAGATATTGATCTTGCAAGTTGTTATCCTTTTTTGGTATCTTGTATTTATTTTGACAAGTTTTAATCTTTTTTTTTTGGTGTGGCTTTTAGCACAATTTGTTTTTAGTTGCCTGTCTTATAACATGCACAGCACTTTGGTCAACTCAGGCCATTTAAAACATGCTTCATACTTGATTTTCTTGTATTCAAAGTAGGCTGGGTGATGCCAGAAAGTTTGACTACACTAATATGCACTGTACTGATACCCATACATCTCACTAGTGAAAGCTGAATGTGTAATCATGTCAGGGAGCGTATGCTAGACACATCACATGTCTATTAAATGTAAAAATGCAAGACTGTTTTAATGGTAAATAATCATTTATATAGTGTGAATTCTCTGAATAAATGATGTGATTGCTGCATATGTACAACAGCTGCAGAGAGGTAATAAATGCAATCAGTGGTCATGAAGGTTGAGTTGATTAATGTTTCTTTGCACACTCCTAAATTATATGTACATATGTTACTTATATCACATTATCCTTACGCTTTCACCAATGCAATTTCAGCAATGTATTCATTTTTGATGAAAGAATTTTAAAAGTAAGTTACCCTGAGCGCACATGTGCAGCACATGAAAACTGAGCCAATGTTTTGCAGAATGTCTGGCTGACCTTTTCCACTTCAATATATGTCTTACATCTGGCTAAGTTAGCCAAGTAAAATGTATATGTTTATGCTACAGTGTATCATAGCAGAGGATTCATATTAAAAGTTGTGCCTGATTATAGTGAGTCAGTGAATTCACAAAAATATTGGGGTCCCCTGTTGTTGAAGGTTGTTGCAGAGTTCACTCGAGTAGTAACTTAAGAGCTTGTCCAGGATGTCTGCAGCTATTTCTTGAGATCTAAAAAGAGGCCTGTTGGCAGGTCACATGCAGGGATCCTTTCCCAGGTTCAGATAAGGGTGAGCATCTTCTCATTAATCTTGTGTATGTTGTGCAAATTCCAGTCCCTTCTTATTACATCTTAATGCATTTAAGATGCTGCTTTTTGTGTTGTATGTTATTAATTTTTCTCTCTCTTTTTGGTACATCCCCTCTATATTTCGACTCTATTTGATCTTTAAACACTTACATGCTGCAAGACCACCCAGTTTTTCCTCCCTGTCTGATATTAGGATTTCACAATGATGCAGACTTCAGTTATGCAATGTCTTCCAGCTCTCCTCAGAAATTTTGGCAGTGAATTTTTGCATATTGGTTGTTTTAGTAAATACAAAAGATCTTTGCATAAACAGTTCTCACCTTTCAACCTTCCCTAATGCCTGCAGGATTCAGACACCATCATAGCATCAAACACTTTGTTTTTGTTCTATCGACTGTCAAATATAAAAGTCCGTGAACCTCGACCCACCCTGCATGCACATTTATTATAAAGGTGTGCCAGTAGGTTTGTTTTTATTGGCTAATTTTCTTGTTTTCATGAACACAGATCTCACCTGTCTTGTCTTTTGGTACTTTGAGTGGTATTTTGTTGAAGTTAAAATGAATCCTACTGACTAGTTTTTGTTTGACCTATATTTAGTTGAGTAAGCACATCTGTTCAGTTAAGTCACAGTAACTTAGTTTAAGTTGACAGCAGTTGAACAAAATCAGTAAAATTAAGTAGATACAGTCTTAAGTAAACATAACAAGAATCCATAGCACAAGCAAAACCCAAGACTAATAGTTACGTTTTCTTAGCCGGTTTCCTACTAGTAAGATCAACTTATTAGGTTGTACAGTGTGGTAGTATTAATAGTGTAGATGCTAATCTTTGTTGAACAAGCATGCAGCTGGATGTGCTATCAATGTTTGCTAGTAGATTGTTTCTTTGTGTTGTTTTTACCTGGATGCATTGTTTATGTAAGTCATCTGTGGGTTTTTTGTCTACTTTTTACGGTTTTACTATTGAATTTCCAATTATTAAAGCAGTTTTTTGTATGTATTTCAAGCCAATTGAAAGTGAAAATGCTTGAGTAAGAAAAAAAAATAGACGTTGAAAGCATTTCTGTGTAACTGCAGAGGGTCAGTTACACATTACAAGACGAGCTACTTTAAACTTCACAATCTTACACCAGTATTTTTCATCTGTTGTTCATTTTGCACTTGCGTTAAGTGACATAGCTGTAGATAATATTACAAAGTTTGACAAATCTGACCAGTAAAGATGCTGCATGTTCACACTGGGTGATTAGATCTCTGGTCAGACTGGAGAAGTATGTACATGCAAGAAAGCTGTAACTTGTTCTGCCCTGAAAGGTACAAAAAAACACTGCTGAGAGAGTCAAAGATGTCAACTGAGCAGACTGAGCATGCTCTCAAAGTCCCGAGAGGAAGTCTAAACAGCTGTGTGAGTGAACTATCGCTGTCTAAGAGCTTAAGGTAAAAATTCTGCTGAGCTGATATCACTTTCTAAAACTGATATTGCACCCATAGAAGGCTCAATGTATATCTTTGCTTTACAAATACTCTATTTTATATAGTTTGTTTTACTTTTTCTATTTAGTATTTAACTTATTTGTTACTTGACCTGACTGTATGGTCCCCTCTCACTGTACCTCCTGATACTCACCAGCAGAGGGCTCCAGCAGATGCATGAGGTGACCATGATGCCGACCAGCTGCACCACCATCTCTATGTCGTGGGACTTTGCTGAGTGATGGGAGCCGGGCTGCCTCCTGAGCCGGGCCAGAACCAGTGTCAGTCCACTAATGGTGTTACACACCAGCGCCACAGCTAGAGATGTCAGACCAAGTCCAGAGAACAGCACCACAAACGCCACGTCCACCTCCTCAGTGTCACTCAGCACGTTGATGAAACACCAGGTTCCCGGGTCCTGGTAGGTATAAGATCCCAGCTTAAGGCAGGGCAGCAGGGCCACGCTCAGAGCCAGCAGCCAGATCACAGCCAAGCAGACCTTTGTGCGTGTTTTGGTGACTAAAGATGAGTGCAGCAGCGGTTTAGTAACACCCAGGCATCTCTCGGCAGCCATGGCGCAACCCATGAAGAGTGGACAAAGGCCAAAGAACACCATGCTGCCACCCAGGAACTGGCACATGCCATCAGAGGGGTCGAAGTCCTCGGGGCTCACACCTCCGTAGAGGTAGAGTCGGAGAACCAGGGCTCCAGGAATCGCGTGGCCGATGAAGTCTGTGACCACCAGGGAAGTGGCAAACAGAAGGAATGTAGCTTTGGAGCGCCGGCGCTGGAGGGAGTAGGCGTTAACCAGGATGAAGAGAGCCACAATATTGGAAATGATGCCCAGTGTCATGGACAGGATGACAGCGATGATGCCACTTGTTGTGGGTTCCACAATGGTGACGTTTTGGTGCTGCACTTCAACAGCCACCCTGACCTCCACCCTCCCTCCACTGACATTAGCCAGACGAGGGAAGAGCGGGGAGGCTGAGGAGTTGTAGTGGCTCAGAGCTAACATCTCTGGACTCTGACGGTCAGGAGGTCCATAGCTAAGGGAGGCTGCAAGAGAAAGAAGATCTGATTTATGAAGTGCTAATGTATGGATTTAAGTAAAATTCTGTTGATTTGTTCATGCTTACACTGAAGTTGTTAAAAGTGCTGTTAGCTTTTCTGCTGCACACACTTGGAATATTTTGCAGCAAACTATGAGGCTTGTTGATCAGTTTAAATCCATGATCACAGACTCCACTGCTTCTGAATATAACTGTTTTTAATTGTGTTCCTTGTTGTCTTGTTGTTGTCTTTTATTCTGTTGACTCTACTCTCAACATTAATGTAAATTAGGACTTGCCCTCAATGATTCCTCCAGATTGGAAAGGTGGAATGAATTAATTGATGAATTAAAAGAATAATTATAAACAGTAAAAGTTACACATGTACATACAAAATCAAAGTGAAACCAGAATAAACCATCTCAACCCAGAGATATGAGATTCCGTCAGCGCTCTCTTGCACCATCATCAAAACACCAAAAGAGGGAATAACCTTCGTACGAATATTGTTCATCTCTGGAGCAGAGTTCACACAGAATCTGTGACAAGGAGCACTGAAGCTGCTGGAGGCGAATGTGATGCAATACTTTACCAACAACCTCTTTGTTGGTTTCCCTGAAATGTATAATTCTTGTATCTGTTAAGATTACTGAGAGCTGCAAATGAATTTAAATTCTTCGTAGATAACTAGATAAAGATCTGACTGGACTTTTGATTCATAATTTATCTAAAATTCTCTCTGAACCTGACATGACAGCTGGTCACCTTTCTGTCCTTTCTGTGACACATGAAAGCATTTCAGCAACCAGACGTCATGAAGACGTCTACTGAGACAGCTGTCAAACCTGCAGTGCTGCAAAGATCTGGAGGTCAAACACGGATCTTACACAGGACAGAACTCCCAGCAAAACACTCACAAAAAGCAAGACATTAGAACACAATAGAGCTGAGCAACGGGGTATATTGTTTAGCATCTTTCATCATAATCATACACATTTTAATGCAGAGAATTCCCACACCTTGATTTCTTGAATAAACTCACCTTACAAGGTAATTACTGGATCAGATTCTCCCAGAATGAGGTTTGAATTTTAAAGAGTAACAGCTGGAAGTCCAATGTGATGCAAATCAACCCAAATCAGGAAAACCTAAAACCGGATTTTTTCTGCCATAAGAGATTCTGTTAGGTATGTATTGTCCATCCACACACAATTTCTCAGTGATCCCTTTGTTAAATGTGGAAGAATTGCCATTGGACAGTGATTTGCAGAATATTTTGCAGCTTCACAGAGCACACATTAAGATCATAGTATTTAAACAGAAAAGTCATCCATAACATTATTACTATTAAGATTTTAAACAAAGATTCAATCTTGTTTTTTTTAAATCTAATATCTGTCTGGCAAACTGTAGTCTTTACTTTTATTATTACTCTGTAAAAAGTTGAGTTGAAATATATATATATTTTTTTTTTTTAACATTTTACTGTTCTTTTATAGATTTTTCCTCCCCAAACAAAAAACAGGTCAAAACTGTAAATAACATCCGTAAAAACGTAATCATTTTACAGATATGTGTCATTATTTAGAAGAATAATTATGTATAATAAGGACAAAACTGTGAATAATGTCCACGAAAATGTATTTTTACAAATAATAATTTTACCATGAGTGAGGGTAAAATTATACTGTATTTAAATCATCCAAAAATATAATTATTTTACATACCTTTGTCGTTATTTCACCGTTTTAACAGTTTATAAATGTTACAGTAAGCAATGCTTTTTTTAAAAACCTATTTTTTCTGGCAGCTTTTCACCGTTTTAACGTGATTTTATTTATTTTTTACAGTGTAGATTTAAAATTAAGAAACGACTCACCACCAGACACTTGATCTCATTCTCAGTCCAGCTGATATGGTTTTTTTTTTCTTGTCTGATATCCAGAGATACTCCAAAGACGACTAAACAATGTCAGCAGTCCAGAAGCAGTTGAAGAAGCGTCTTTTTGTTCGGATCAGAAGTCATGTTTCCCTTTAATAAACTCCACAGCTGCGGGTAAAGTCAACGCCTCGGTGTCCTCTGCTGAGTTTGTGACTCCGTGTGTCTGCTTCATGGTGGCTTTAAGTCAGTGAAGGTTCCCCACTGACACTGAAATACCGACTCACGTTTTTATAGCGCCCTTTTTTTTTTCCTGTGTCTGTGTGGGCGTCTCTGCTGCTGATCTGAGTCAACTTCATCCTGCTGCTGCACTTTCTGTGTCTGCAGTCTGTTTATACGAGAGACACCTTCAGTAAGCACAGTGTCAACTCTTCCTCACTGCACGAGTGTCACCTGCATTCCAGGAAAATGATCCCAGAAAGGCCTGTTTGCTCTCAGATGCTGTAACTTCACAACTAAATCATTACCATAGGATATTATAAGATCTATTACACCCACAGTAGGGAAATTTGCATTGCTACAAAGGGGATAGTGCAAACATTTAAGGCATATTAATTGAAAAAAAAATGTCCAAATTCCTCTGGATGTGGAAATAACAGCATTGCACATATCAATGATATTGCAAAGATTCTTTAATGAGTAGAAATACTGACAGAGAAGTTCTAATACTGCACAGATTTGTCCATCGAAAAACACTGATTTAGCACAGATTGTTGTATATGTAGAAATTCTTTCATGAGTAGAAATGCTGATAGAGTATTGATAAAGTATTAATATTGCACAGATTTGTAGAATCAGTAAGTAGAAAAATACTGACGATGCACAGATTCTTGTATATCTAGAAAAATCCATATTTCACAGAGTTTTTAAATGTACAAGATATTCATAATTCACAGATTTAAATGTGTTTATATTACGCCAAAAAGAAGAATGACAGTTTTTCGTATTCAGGTTTGCACAAGTGAAGCAGCTAATAAGAGTTTATTGGCTGTGATCAATTTGTGGTGCAGATATTGTTTGCTTCTTTGTTTTCTAGAACCTGGATCAATGTGAACAGATAGATTTTTTTTTTTTTTTTTTTTACTAATGTGCAACTCTGCTCAAAATAACCTCCATGGTATCAGCTGTCCAGACAGATCCAGTACATTATGGATGTCCTGCGTATCCTGAAGAGATCTTCTGTTTCTGAAGAGATGACCTCACTGCACGGGAGGCAGGGCAAGCTATCTTTTTCAACAAAAGCATACACGAGGATGTTGTTTCGATGTTGTGCAAACTTTTTGGAAGTCTGGTAAAGCCATATTCGCCCAGATGTTCCTCAAAGACGCTCTGCTGTCAGTCCTCAGAGGTTTCTGCAGCTGCATCAAGGAAAACACGTCAAATCTTCTTCTGTTTGATCGACACAGAGGAGGCATTTTTGTTGCCTTTCTGCACTCTGAGGGCAGGTGGTTGTGTTTGTTTTAGCTTTACAAGGACCTGGCAACCCAGCTGGACTCATGCCCAACCAAGTTGCGGTTTGGAAACTGACTAAAAGCAACATTTCAAATTGGCTGCTGGTTCGGAGGAAGCAGAGTTGCGGCAGGCGCTGCCACATAAATTATCTGGAGGGAAACTTTACAGGCTGGCAAGAGTGTAATAAGTTTCTGAGCTGACTGCAGTTCTTGGAGTGTAGGTCCAGAAAGTCTGTTAGATGTGAGAAAGAGGTGTAATTCAAACGTGTGGAGATAGACATAAAATAAACCACTTTTCTGATGTTGAGGAAACAGACGTTTGCAGATCTGCAGCTGCACATACAGGAACAGCAGCACTTGGAGCAAAATGCAAATGTGAACATACAAACACTCTCACATGCAGTGACAATACTAACATGATCTTCATCAATTGTTGACTATGTACACCGTCTTTTTTGGTCATACAGATTTAATAAAAACAAGGACGCTACATGTCGCCAAGCATTGTCTTATTTTTGCTATATAGCTTACAGGCCCATTATTCAAATGGTAGTATTGAGGAAAATGATAATAAATAACACACTTCATTTGAGGTTGATGGGAATGTTGGGGTTGCCCATGACTGTAGATGAAAAGTTGGGAAACATTTGACATTAAACGGCATCCTCATTAGAGATAAAGTCAGTCAGATAAAGTCCTTTGAGTGTTTGCACAAAATTGAACAAGAATCTCCCCAATTTGAGAAAAGCTAGTGACCTTTGCATGTTATTCTCTCTCTTGCCCCTCTAATGAAGGCAAAACAAGCACAGTGGGATGTCAGATGGCCATCTATGATGTGGTACTGAAGCTGTTATGTCGCTCTCTTTAGAGCCACCAGACTCCACCGACAGAAACAGGAATTTTACTTTGCAGACCGCGTCAGTTGCTGGTCTGTTATTGTGTAACTTTACTGTTTTAGCACCTTAGTTAACATCTGAATTAATGTGTTAAAACACCAAAATTGCTCAATAATACAAACAAACTAAATGATTGAGGGTCTGTAGAGCAGCAACTCAATCAAAAAGCAAAACCTTTTTCTGCAAGTTCAAATTTTTGTTTTTGTCAGTGAAGTCTGGTAGTTCTGAAGAGTATAGAGCAATATTAGAGCTTCAGTTTCCTGACAGAAAGGGCAGTGTGACGGCAAAGAAAAGTGGTGAAAACATTCTAAATATAGCATATAATTCAACTGATGCTGTCTTTTTTAGCCGTACGTTATACACTAACTATATAGCATATGTATAGAGCTTCAAAGAAACTGAAATATTCCTTTAAGATGAATGTCTCTCACATTAGAAGAAGGCAGTCAAAGCCATCGGAATTCATCCTCTTGGGACAATGTATATCTCTCTGACAAATTCCAAGGTAATCCATCCAACAGGTGTCAAAAATATTTTAGTCAGGACCAAAGAAGGACTGATAGACTGAATGCCTAAAGACTAAGTGAAATGAACCTAATTCCAAACACTCCTAGTTGTATTTACATGTTGCAGTAAAAAGATGCATTAACAGATCAATAAAAGAAGCACTTGACTGTGAATTTCTGCACATTCAGCTCTGACCAGATAGTTTATTTCAGCACCCACTGAAGGATTTGATAAAACAGACGGGACACACGAGGAAGTTAAAGTTGAGGTAGATTGCTTTGTATTTTATTGGCTTCATTTATATTAGAGGCACATCCGAATCAGCACATTTGTCAGTGTGTACTGGTCTCAGACTAAATAATTTATGTCTGATTGTCTCCCTTTCCTTGTGCCCTTGTTCCAAGTGCAGCAACAATCAAGCGTTTGGCCTCCATGTGTGTTTTTCCTGCAGCTCTTACAGGAGACCCTGCTGCCCCCATTTTCCTCATGAATTGTTCTTACAAATGGTGCCATTTGGGATCTGTAGCACATTGGCTCGTCCAACACTAAGTCTGGGGTTTATGATTCCAAGGCTCCTTTGACACCCTTCTAGTCTCGCCAAGTGAGCAAACCCACTGACTGCACACCCAGCGATCTCTGAGATGGAGGTGTCCTTCAGATTGGTGAGTTTAGAGCGAGATCTTTGTTCTTTGAAATGTAATATTGAAGAAAAAGGCAGTTTTCTTGTTGCATGTGCACACAAGTATTCCATCTTGACTATGAGACACAAAACTCCCCCAACACAACTGTCCAACTGTTCCTCTCACTGTCCAGTTTGCCAAAAACGTTCTGCAGAACACATGCCCCTCAAGAGATTGTATTTCTTACAGCCTGAGTTGCTTTGAATCTGACAGGAGTTTGGTTTGCTAACTCTACAGAATTTGGAAATGCAGTCCTGTGACAGAAACTATAAAAACTACGATGTGCTGGTTTAAATCTAACAATGCAACATCATGTAAATGTATTCACTGTGGCAATGTTGTGCACGCATTCCTCACTGACATTTTATGGAGACTATTATGAGTGGAAAGCCACACGCTATCTGTCTGGACGCCTCAGAAACTGCTGGCCAAAAAACAGTGGAATGTTTGCATGAGAGTATTCAGCTGAGAGAAGAGAAGACAAACACGCTGTCAAAGAGAGAAACAAGTTCAACGTCTTTTCTCTGATGAAACACACACTCCTTGTAGCGAAAACTGTTTAAAAACTGCAGTCTGACTGTCTGGCTGCAACCCAAAGGCAATTTTGAATATTCAGTTATTGTTTTACCTTCTGTATGTTTCAAACTCCGGAGAGACGGGAGGGATTACCGAGTGTTCCAAGAAGAAATGGCAAAAATCTCAATACGGTGAAATCTACAGATAGTTCCACATGTCGCCCATCCTTTCTGGACAATGCAAAACTAGAGGTTTATCACAGCTCATTTTTATGTTCCCAGCAGAGATAACGTTACAAAACACTCATGGTAATTGGTGTTTTTAGGTTAAGGTCAACATTTAGGGGAAAACAGTGCAATTATGTGGTTTTATTGTTGAGCCAGAGCTTCTGTGAAGACAAAATAGCAGCGCTTTCTTAGCAACAGCTAAAACTGTAACAACATCTTTAACAATAAAGCTAGAAATGACAAATGTAGCATTTCAGAGTTTCAGTGAACTGATCCCTCTTAGCTTCCATTTCCACCCCAATACAGAACAACCCTGAGGTGACATGATGTGAAAGAAAACAAAAACTTCAAAGTTTCAAACAGATGCATGAAGCTCAAGATTATGGAGTATGTTGCATTTATTCTGCAAGGAGTTACATTTAGACCTTGGAGAAGCTTATCTGGACCAAATATTCACTCTTGCTGTTTTAAAACTGCTGCTGCTGTCCATATTTGGCCTTGATTTGTTGTGTCTATTCCAAAAGACTACATTTAGCAAGATATTTCTGCATGTGAATTTACTGTAGTTCGTCAGGCTAGAGGAGATGTTAACTAACTTTAATTAATAATAATGTAGTATATTTAAAACTGATCTTATCCTTAAAGTGCCAGAGTTTGACAATTTACTAAAATGTTATTTCATGAATAACAGTCTATATCCGATATGTTTTTATGGTACAAAAGCTCAATTGCTTTTGCTAGAAACTCTTTAAATGATGACCATTTTTCTTACTAAACAATCCAGAACATCTATGTAAATATTAAGTTCAAGTATTGGAAAGTCCATTCTCATTCTATGTGCAATTCAGGCTTAATGCTTCCAAATGACATTTGTTAAAGCTGCTCATTAGGGCCAGGTTTGGCCTCCATACCAGTTGTTGTGTCACAAATCCTGCTGCAGGTTCACACCATAAAACTTCAATTTTAGATGAGCTCAGAAAGACCTTCTGTAGATGAATTTAAAAACTCTATACAAACTTCATTCTGCGCAACGAAGCTCAAATATTCAAGAGAAATAGCACTGACCAAAACACATTTTCTTTTTTTATATGATTTTATTTTTCAATTTTTCATTTTTTATAAACAATAACTGAAGTACACAAAACTCAAGAAAACATCTAACAAACAACAACGACAACAGCGACAACTACTGAAAATAAAAGACAACTCATTCACACTTCCATTCACTCACACATCCTCACCGCCCATCTATGTTGTTTGTCTCCTTCAGATCTGTATCACTTCTCCAATATCTTCATTATCTCTCCCCACACCGCCACAAACTGGTCCTTTTTGTTATTATCTATGGCTAGAAGGTTTTCTATGTGAAGGTTGTACATCATTTCATTTTTCCATTGTTGTAATGTTGGGGGTGTAGATGCTTTCCAACTTTTTAAAATGAGTTTTTTTTCAAAACTATTGATGCCCAATAGGATCTAAAGGGTTAAAAAAGCTTTAGCCAGCACCAAAGAAAAATCTGCAGCCCCAAAATGATAAGGATTGAGAATAAAAATAGCAATCAATTGCTGCTTCGACATATTGGAGTATTTCTAAAAGTCTGTGATTGTAATAATGTAAGGCAGTTGGTTAATCTTGCTTGACATTCAACTATTTGATTTGATTTGATTTGATTTATTTGTTTCGAACATGTATATGAAACCACACAAACAACGATACAACACCACAAGAACAATAAACCAGTCTGTGACAAAGAAAAAGATAGAGAGAAAATGTGTTCAACATGTTCGAAAAGGAGTGGGAGGAAGTAAATACTTATTTAATCCCACCCAGAAATAAGTATGCAGAATCATTTAAAAAAAAAAAAGACAAAAAAAAACTATTTCATTGTTAATAGGTTTCCAGTTGACATGTGATGGCCCCTATAGGGTTTTATGTTCTTCTTCAATATACCTTTCAAAAATCCTTTGTGTATAATCTGCTCTCTGTCTCTCTGTCTTTGTTCCAGGTTGAAACTGAATCCCAGGAGCTCGTCGACGGCTCTCTCATCGACCTTTGCGGCGCGACTCTGCTGTGGCGCACCGCCGAAGGCCTGG